>JAVJGJ010000059.1:87082155-87109734 GCA_035590215.1 Microhierax caerulescens
ATTTTTGTTGACTATATTCTCAGGTTAAAAAAACCAAACAAACAAAAAAAAAACCAAAACCACACAACCTCTCCTTAAATATAAAACATTTAAACATTGGAAGAAAATCACACAAAAAACAGCCAATCTTAAAATAAAAGCATGACATGAATCAGCAGACACTACTGTATTTCAAGCGATGAAATTTCTTTTTTCCTCACACTGATCTAATATAGTTTCAGATGAGTGTATCATAAAGCAGTGCACAAGAGAACATTTTTAATCATGTCTATCACAATCACAGCCATTTACTTCCTCTTCAAATGGCATTGATCCTCTTTGATGTTCATTCCCTCGGCTGCTGCTACTCATGTTCACCAGGAACAGCTTCTCCTCACAACAAGCAACATGTCCTGGAAAAATTCATCTTATTGCAAAACAGCTTTGTTTACGTGACAAACCAGGACACATCAGACCTCCCTAAGGAAATTCTTCAAACCTGGAGCACCCCAAAAAACCAAGACCCAGAGGGTCTTGGTCACAGGTAAAGCCCCAGCAGCTGTTGCAGACTTCAAGTGCTGGACAAGTTCCTGAAGAAGCTCATGGTTAGGCTCTGCTTCTAGCATGGAATCCAGAAACAAAGTGTGGAGCACCTGACCCACACACAGAGCACCCTGAAACACCTACCTTAGGACCACCTAAATATTAGTCTTTGGGTGTTTAAAGCAAAACAAGAAGAGCAGCTGCACCGGCATCGCCCTACCCTGAAGCATAATTAAGAAGCTTGCAATCTTTCAGCATGAGGAGGAGCAAGTAATTTGAAAGCAATTTGCTTTCAAGTAAATTTCAAGAAATTTTGAAGTAAATTTCACTGCTGAAATAGGCTAGGGAATTATACTGCAGAATTGGAAAACTTCACTCCTCATGGACACTGCTATAGGAACTACAATCACATCAACTACAATGTTTAAGTTTACTGTAGACATGAAATGAGAGAATGAGAGTTAACTTTCTGTCAGTGAGGCAGACAGAGTTATGCAAAGTAGATGAAAATCCTAATGTGAAACAAGAAAAAGGAAGTCTAAAGGCTGTAATTTTATTTGCGGTAACTGCTATGACTCTTTTAAAATAGAATAAAATAGAATTTTTCCATGAAGGACTCCTCCAAAAGCCTGATATTAAAGCCATTACCATACAAAGCTTTGCAGTAAATCTTATTAAATAACAAATTGATTTGATAGCCTATGACCACCGTATCATCTTGTAGTGCACAGTGCCTGAAGTAACCTTACTGCTATAATAACCCTTATTTCCCCAAATGCACACAATATTCACTTGTTAAATACATCCTCAGTATCTGTAAAATAAAAATCAAGAAGAAGGAATTAAGGGATTTTTTTTTTTTTAATTAATGTTGGTTGGGAAATAACTTCTCAGAAGAACTAAATTATTTAGCAACTATTAAAACTTAATTTTCTATTTATTTCAGCTACAAGACAAGTTTAAAAGAGCATACTGTTCTTCCAATTAAAATTAATCCAGCTTTTTATTGCATAAGCAGCATACATACACATAAAAACAAAACACATGAACAAAAAAAGCACTTTGGGAAATTACTAATTCTAGGAGACATACGAGTTTAAAAAACTTAAAACCTTTTTCTATCTTTATTAGAAACTCTAATAGGAGGTAATTGCAGGAGTGAGTCCACTGAGATTTTGTTGTTCCTGATTGTGAGTTCACATCCACAGCAGCAGTAAACAAGATATACACACGTAAAAGATGAACTTAACTTTACAGGTACAAGCCTGGGAAAGACTAGAGGTCACTTATTTCCACCAGTTGGAATGAATACTAAGGACTCATCACAGGATAAAGCCAAAACAACTACTAAAAGCTACTAAAAGTCTGTGGCAAAATTGGAAGCATTTCAAAACTGAGAAAAGCTTTTAGCCTCGTCTGCTCACAGAATGGGGCGGGATGGCAGTGGAGGAGGATGTTTCTGTTGCAAAGACCTGGGGGAAAGCACAGCCTGGAATGACATTACTAAACCTACAACCACCAATTAAACATTGTCTTAAAGGCAAAAATTCTACACAATGAGCTTATGCATGCATTACAGTTTGTGGCTAAGTTATTATCTGCAATAAACTGCTAACCATTCATTACCTTCTGAGCGTAAGAGACCACTGGCAAGCTATTTCATGCCTCGAAGAATTTACAGCAAAAGGGAGAGGGGTAAACACACAGTGCAGGAGACTTTGTATATGGAAAATAAAATGAATATTTTAAAATGCCGTTACCTTCCAGCTGTAAAATGGATCAACACTGAGATTTCCCAATAAATGCAGTTTTTAAAACTGATACTAAATCCTTATGTGCTATCTAGCACAAAAGCAAGCATAATCTTTCAATTAATAACAGCTATTAGTAAAGTACTTCTTAGTAGAAATTAATTTTATAATTAAAGCCTATATGAACATATGGGAATGAGTACCATGTATGTGTTTCACAAGCAGCCCTAACTACAAGGGTCATAAAATAGTATGTGTACATACTTATAAGCTTATAAGACTCCATGGGGGGAGGTTAAAAAGAAGATACAAAAGTTAAAAATCAGTAAGTCTACAGTAGAGTTGTTCTGAACAGACATATTCCCAAAGTCACAACTCCCAAAGCAACCTCTACGGACAAGGAATTTGGCTCCATAATTATTTCTGAAGCACTTGGGAGTTCTGCAAATTATTTCATCTGCCTCAAAGCAAATTAATAAAGGAAGGAACGCTGCAGAAGCGACCAGAGACCTACACCAGCTCGCCGCAACAGAAAGCCAAACACCACTGTATTCTTTGCACGTGAAACACTGACCTTGCTGAGAGCTACCTGTTCAAAGGCAGAATGTGTCCTTTAATAATTCAATTCCTTCTGAGACTCAGAAACAACGTAAGAGGCTAAAACCAACTTTGAAACAGGATATTCTGAATTGCAAGTAACGTCCACTTTCACTGGTACGGACCATAATACCTATGGGCTCTTCCATCACCAGGCAGCATAACCACCCCGATACCACCACGCAAAAAGCCCCTGGCTCTCCAGCTACATGTCTAGTGTTGGTGCTTCCTTCCCACAGCTCTCCCAGCCAAATACAAAGACACAACTTTATACTGCCAATCCCAAAACCTAGTTCCCTCCACATCAGTTTGCACAGAAGTTCTCAGAGATCTTTTCCATTACAAAATCCTGTTCATTTAAAATGCTTTTATCCTCTACTTAAGATGCTTCGCAATGTCAGGAAATTCAGATCTTGTATGTACAGAAATTATTAATCTCTTCCCAGACCTGTATTTTCCACTTGCCCTTCATTCTTTTAAGTGTTCCCATCCATCACACAGAGGAGCCACAAGCTTGTAACTTTCCAGGGAAAATAAGGATTATAGGTCTCACCTTTCAAAATCTCTCTGAGATTTTTACACATACATGCAAAATTCAGAAAGCATGTTTCATAATCCTTCATACCATACATAAATTGTTACTTTAGCTTCCATCTGCTAAATTCTCTCTTTGATGGGGTGATTTATATCACAATATCACCCATGACAAACCAGTACTTTAAAAAACTGACATGTTCTTCCTTTATGATCAGTTTTTCCCAGAAATATTTAATATCCCTTCTGCTTAGAACTGCTGTCTAGGTTATGTCTCCTGAGCCCATCTCAGGTGAACAATTTTACACACTGATGTTTTCTTTAGTCTGTTGTAATTCAGATTACACTGGTCCCTTTTCTTCTAAGGTATCAGTTAAGCTGCTTTTTTTCCACACATACGTATTTTTTCTTGGCCCAAGGACGATCAAGTTTCACAGCTTTTGAAGCTGGAAGAAACCATCGTATGATCTAGCACCACAATATTCTGATCTGGCAAATTGCACAGGCCATAAAGTTTTGCACGACAAAGCTTCCAGCTCTGGCAGAATTAGGACATATTTTAGCAATTTTGAAAAGCCATATTAATTCTAAATATACATATAAACCTGTTGGTGTTGGACTTTTTCCTAGTGGTACTATGACATTTATAGCAGATATGCCTTCTGCTGCCTATAATCACTTTTTAAGATGTTCAAGTGGGCTAGGGTCAAATATTGCCCTTAAGGTGATACACAAACATATAATAAAAATATTTTCTATTTTACATGCTATCAACAACTTCTAAGTATATGGGTGAATGCAATAAACTTCAAGTCTCTCTCAAATAGGTAAGCAATGAAAGACCTTACTCAATTTCACAGACAAAACCAGCAACAAAACAAGGGCTCTAATCCTCCAGTGATGTAGTTGAACTACAAGGTCATCCTTTATCTGTTGTGTTCCTCATACGTGCATTAAAATATACCCATCAGCTGAGAATATCTTTGGTTTTATACACAAGCAAGACAAATTAAAAAGGAGAGAGTTGCCACTCTTTGCTTTAATTGACCCCCTATCCCAAGTTGTGTTTGAAGATTGTCTACAAAAGCTTCAACTGGTGGCAGAAAGGAAAATGATAACCAGCCCTTACAAGTGAGAAATCTTACAATAGTCTCTTCGGATAAACACATAAGTGACATGTATTATTGCAAAGGGAATTTCTATAAAGGCAGTGAACAGGAACAGAAGGGTAAACCTTTCCGGAAACACTGAATAAAACAAACATCATTAAAATAAAACTAATTGTCTTGACAAATCCACTAACTTCCTAATCAGTGAGAGGTTAGTTGAACACGTGTTTCAGCACAAACACATACACCACCTTCCACACATTTATTTTTAGTCCTAAATCCTAAAAGGAGCATTAACTCAGCCTGTTACATTTCATATATATGCAACAGGATTCTCCAGTTAGAACACTTTTCAGTAGAGAGTCCCATAAAACCCCACCCCAAATTTCCACAAAGGTTTTAGAGAGATCTAATTGTTTTGCATACAACGCTCAGCGTGTCCGCACTTCTTATGGAGTTTCATTAAAAAAATCTAATTGAAGTAATTTTGACTTATCAGACCACACAATAAGGCATTAACCACATAAAATAGCTAGTGTAATCCAATCAAAATGACTGCCAAAGCGGCAAAGGCTATTAAGGGGCACCAAACCCCACATATGAGCAATATGCAGACTGACTGCATGTCTGATAAAATTATAGGTATCTATTAGAAGAGGCAAAATTAACTCGTTTCAGTAACTGCCTGCTAACCATGAGCCTTTATAACTCTCCTGCTATTATTGTGCCTGATCTGCCACTCTTTATAGTGCTCATCAGCACAATTCATCTACTGTCTCAGCCACAGAAAGAGACATTCTTAGAGTAAGAGACAGTATTCTGTGCTTATTTGGGGGAATAAAACCAAAACTACAGTCTTTAAAAAACAAAAAATCCACGTAATTCTGTAATAGATTTTATTAAAGATAAAAACGATTTCATTGCTACATCTGGTTTGCACCTGATGTCATACGTATCTTGTGTGGATTACTGCATAGCCTCTTTTTTCCTAGGGCAAAAATTTCAGATAAATCCATCATCATATACTGAGTTTTACACAGTATTTCAAGAAATCGTTTCCACAACTATTCCATCTGTTGTGCAGCAATATCAGCTAATAAGACTGGTTTAATATGACAAGTGGATAAAATTTGTAAATAGCTGAGTAGCCAGTCACATTTGCTAAAACAACACAGACACTTAGGAATTAGGAACCCAAACCTCTCTGAAGTGATTTTTTCTGTGCCACTTCATTTTTTTTTCTTTCTAATCTTTCTGTATGTTTTTGCATCCTCAGAAACCTGGACTAAGATACTTCCAATGGCTAGACGACTTGGAGTTAATGCACCACAGAAATCAAAGCAAGCTACACAAAGTACAGACTCACATCAATACTCGCCCAATGCTTAGAACAGCTGTTTCCAGAGTTTCACCCAAAAAACCTCAATTTTCTTTTCCTGAGGAAATTATACTGCAGCGCACTAACCTGGCACAAACCTTTTTCATCCCAGACAACATTCAATAAAGATTCCTAGCACAATAATCTCCAGTGTGGTACTTGAATTTACTCCTCCCACACAGACAAGTTGCATAGAAATGGAGGAGGCAAAATTTGTGAGATACGCTTTTATACACAGCAAGTACACCACTCATCTCAGAAGGAGCTGCAAGCTCTATTTCTGTGACAGAAAACAGTAGCCAGGCTACAGCAAGAAGAAGAGGTGCTACAGTTTGTCTTATAAGGTAGAAGTAGTACTTAACAAAAAAAAAAAAAAACCACCCACGTCACTCCAGTTTGAGCAGTTATGTTAAAACAAGCTGCTTTCAAGTTTTTCTTGACAAATAAATAAAAACAGGTTTCTGGCCTTTGAGAAGCATGAAATCCACTGAACAAAAATTTTACATAGGAAACATACATTGTTTATTTCATGCTTGATATTTCCTGAGACAAAACTTTCCTCTTCCAGGGCAATGCTCCACCAAACATCTTGTCTCAAACTCTTTCCCCCTGTTCTGCCACAATTCTTCCCACCACCAAGAATACCACCTGGACACCTCCACAGATACTGCCTTTTCAAGTCACCAGCACACCCTCCTAGCAGTTGAATGAGCCTTTAGATTGTACGAAGGAGCCATTATTCATTTGAATTGTAAGAAAGGGCTCACAGTTGATAAGTGTTTTTACTCCCTCTTCTTTCTCAGTGATGATCTTTTGTTCCTTTTCCACACTTCTACATCACAACCACTCCTAATCACACCCTCCTAAAAAGTCCATCTCAACACACTTGCTGACTTTTCTTCCTTTGAATGCTAAAACCTGATTACACAGGCAGTGCATAAACCCTAGGTGAATGCCCGAGCAAGGTATTTCCTGCCTATTGACTGCAGAATCAGGTGCTCTGATATACAGAGGCCAAGAAGACACTTTACTTAAAAAAAAAAAAATTAAAAAAATCAGTCTTTGATTTTACTTAAGCTTGAGCAATCAAGACAACAGCAGATCAAGCCTCGAGCTGAAGGCAACTAATATGATAAACAGGAAAGCTAAATATTGCATGAACAGGGGATTACAGCTTGAGTTAGCATAGAAATCACTCACTGGTGTTCAACCCATTGTGTCACTTGGTGTCTACCCTACAGACATCGGGATACCCTTGGGAATTATTCAAAACTTGACCTTGGCCTCCAAATAAAATGTCCCATTCAGTTGGAGAGGCGCACTGTGAGAATTATGATTGCAGGAACTATGCACAGATCCTGAAATAAGTAAAAACAGTGACAAAAATAGTCAAAAAAGTCAAGACACTCCTATGTAACCAAGACATGAGCCAAAAAAAAAATACTTTCTTTGTTGTAAGGAGCAACTGAAAATGTCTGCAGTGTTTCTTCTACTAAACTGAAGTTAATGGTAGGAAATGCTTCTGGAAAAGTAAAATATGGCAGAAGCATGACCAGGTAAAGGAACAAAGGTGGGACCTGACTGCCCAGGACTGATCCGTGATACATGATGGGAAAAAAATCCTCCTCCACACTAACAAGCCAGTCAGTCCTACACTTTTGAAAGCCCCACTTACCCTGAAAACACCCACAAGAGCTTGAAAAGTCTCTTAAATATGCTCTTTAAGGTTTCATTTTTAGGTACAGCAGACTAAAGGCTAGCTACTAGCAGAAAGTACACCCCTGACTATCTGACCTGGACCCACCCCTTCAACGGGCACCTCAGCTCCTCTATCCCCCCAGCAATAATTTGACTCAAGGGTACTAAAATATTTTTATATTTTGACAAATATGTTTTCTGCTAGTTTATCTCTCTGCACCAGTATATCAGTATATCGTAGGTCAGATAAGCAGCAAAGATGCCAAAAGATAAGCAGAAGGAGCATGCAGGAAGGAGAGCAAGGACAACGGGGAGTGGTAAGAATACCTGCCCTTTCAGCAGCTCCTAGTCAGCACATCCAGGCATGTTGTCACATGGATTCATATCCCACTTCAAAACATGAATAGGTGGGGTGGAGAGATATGCCAAAAATAAGTCCAAATAATTCAAAACAGCTGTTGTGACTGGTTCTGAAGAAGACTATAGATTCTACAGGGGGAAAAAAGCATCATCCCGTACGCCATACAGCCAAAAGCACACAGTGGCTTTTCAGTACAACCACAATGGAAGCAATCACTAACAATTAACAAATTCCAATGCCTATGGACAAGATATCATTAAGAGTTCCTAAATAATTTAAACAATAAATTCCCTAATGCAGTATAAAACTTCCATCAACTTAGGCAAAATTAAGAATTTTCTCAGAAGATATCTGAAACTAATCATGTCATTACATATTACATTAGGTAGAAGTTACCCATATTTTAATCTTATGTTTTCCCTCATAGCACTACTGTTAATTTTGTACTTTCAATTACAAACTACCCTAAGAAAATGCATGCTAAAGATAATCCAACTCACAAAGTTTATCACTTACCAGAAGCAAAGAATATTCATGCAGAACATTAATATTTTAAACTTTAATATTAACTGCAATATGCAGAAAAGAAACATAATATCAGGTATGGATTGTGGATACATAGTAAAGCCTAAATTCAGAAGAATTTACAAGATGACTAGAACTTAAATTATCAGTCACAGCTTGACAAGAGAATAATTTTGATATAATGCCTTTAAATTACAGAGCAGTATAAACGTGGAAATTGTAAACACAAAATCACAACACGGTAAGACCTTTAGGGACTTCTAAAGCATGGCTAAACTTAAATTTTCATTTTCCATAAATGACAGACACAGCAATAAACACTTGACCTGGGAGAATTTATTTTTAAATTTCATTTTCCATAAATGACAGACATGGCAATAAACATTTGACCTGGGAGAATTTATTTTTAACAATGCCTCTACCTTTTCTGTTTCTTCTGTTATTAACAGGGGCAAAGCCAGGGTGGCAGCAGAAGGTGTTAATAGCAGCCTCGAGATCACAAGACAGGAGAAAGGGAAGATGATGTTGGGCAAGGACCCACACCTCACCTAAAGCAATCCCAGAGCATCCAAGGCAGTAAGGAGGCACGGAGCAAGGACTAAATTCTGCACAATGGAAAGGAGAGGGTTTACAGCAAACAGAATCTGAATTACATCCCCAAAACAAATCTCTAAGAGGAAGGAACAGTCGGTCAAGGAAAACACCTACCAAGGGTTATTCCTAACAGCAACATAGGAAACTCCTGACCACTCTAAAGGGTACTGTGAGAGGCAAACTGAATCAACAGGCACACCAGGACAACTTAGTATGAATGCTATCCTGAATGTCAGAGCTTCCTCCTTCCCTACATTCAACCTGACTGAGCAGAAGGAAGGGGATATGGAGTCTGTAAGTGTAATTTCTGCCACAGGCTTTATTCTTCTAGACTAGACTATAGTCTATTAGACTATATATATATATATATATAGTCTATTATAGACTATATATATATATATATATATATATAGTCTATTATAGACTATAGACTATAGACTATTCTAGAATAGACTTCTTCTATTCTTCTGAACTAGAAAGTTCAGGGCCTTCTCTGGAGAAGATACTGCAGGAAAGCACAGTCATTAGCCTATTCTCCTCACTCACTCTTACAGAAGATTTTTGTGGCAGCATGGGAAAGCAGCCTGGAAGCTACTTCTATGTCTCTAGCTAGCACAAGGACAGGAACAAGCATTTCTATCCTGTTCTTTATAAGGTTGCTTCAACCTTCACTACTGTAGTAAGATGACATGAGGAAAAGAAATATCCTCTTCGGAAAATGCTACTTATTTTAGGCTACATTAATGCCTAAAATACATTAGTCATTCAGCTACAGATAGAAACATTTCTGTTGGTGGTGGTGTGCAGTTCCTCAGGTCTTGGGAAACATTCTCAGACATCTACATGGAACCTGAAATTCTGATACCCTGTATAGCTCATGTCTCACATACAATTTTGTTTCACATCCTTTGCCCTTACTTCACACAAAATCATACATATCAAGAGAAGAGAGCACTGCAATTGCACTCCTAATTCATTAGTCAGAAATGCTATCAAGTCATAGCATATAATTCCCAGGATTATCCTACCTTGAAAGCAGAAAAACATCCCTGCTGCTAATAGTCACACTGTTTCCACACTGTGATTACCACTAATCAGATATAATTTGTTTATATTCCTCTACTTCATATGAGGTTATGCATCTCAAAAACTACTGGAAACTGCTGTCTGGAACTTTGGCTATCACAGAAGGGACATGAAACACACCATCGTTCTCACATCTCAGAAATGTGATTGCCAGTATGTTTTGAAGAAGCTAACCTATTTTTAAAGCTAACTCTGTATTAACCAGCAACAGAAGTATTTTTCAAAGGTAAGTGAGGAGATGGTATAGATTTTATAGCCTCACACATTACTGGATGTCTCATATGCTAAACTTCTATCTGTGTAAAGAAAGAGCAATCCCCTAATCACACAGCACAGCTGGCAGGAGCAGAACTCAGGCACTGCACTAGGGGAGATGATAACTTTGATGCTTAAGGAAGCACCTTAGGTTTGTTGGTGAATGACAGCACCTTCATGGAGAAATTCCCACTGCTACAGAGCCAAAATAACAAACTACTCTCCTCTGTCTCCCAGCTGCGGGGTGAAAGAGGTACACTTGGAGCATTAAGGGCTAACTGTCCTTCCACAGAGCTGTGCGTGTCTAAGCCAGGGTCACAGCAGTATGAAGGATCACACAATCACAACCACCCTCCTTGTCACTCTCTTTCTGAATCAAACCCTGCTCCTCTCTACTTAAAATATTCCACACTGTGGTTATAACTTAATGGTATTTTTGTACCTTCAGGATACCATTAACCTAGGCACTCCACACTAACAACAGTATGCCAACTTTGATGACGATGATGGGATAACATAATATTGTTACTATTAATAATAATAAACAGCAGTTTATTTAAGAGTGTGTCTATGCTGAAGACACAGTCCTGAATGCACAGTCCTGAATGTAAACATGTGTCCATTTAGCGTTTAAGTCAGGTAAAGTACAGCAAAAAGCATACACTTGCTGTCCTGTGTTTAGCACTTTGTAATTATCCAGCTATTTACCAAATTCTTCGTTATAAAACCCATACTGCAATTGTGTCTGCTGCCATGGCTAGCTTACCAACAGTTCTAACTCAGATGTTTTTTCTCTTTCTAGATATGTTTACAAAAGTTGCAGTCATACAAAAACCGTCATACTTCCTCATATTCCATTACCAGAGGCAAGCCTCTGACCTCACCCAAACAAGAAACACTTGCGTCTTATTTCATAGTATATGGTGTACGTTACCTATTCTCAAATATTCACTACTCTTAAGTGTCTCTTTCCTTTAAAGGTGCAAGTGGTATAGTATTTGGAAACAGTCTAGTGTCACCTCCTTTTACTTCCTTTTCCTACTTTTTCTGAGAATGAGATTCTAGAAAGTTTCTTTGTTTGTTCCCAAGTGTCAACTAGGACTTAAGTTTTCTTGCAGTGGATTCTTGTAAATAAAACCCATCACAGAAATGTCCTGTAAAAAGCAAACACCAAAGGCAGAATTGACTTTCACTCTCATTTTTACTTCTGTTCTGTAACAGACTAGGTATATTTTCAATTCAAAATCCAGAAGTCACAGCAAGCTGTGCCATCATAACCACACACCTTGCAGGAAACTCAAACAGCAGGGATTAATGGCCAACAGAACATTACATAAGCAGAGAAAGAGAACTGCCAAGCACCAAGACAAGGAACATCTTTAAAGGCCATGTAAAGGTTTAACAAGCTGAGCAAACTGAGAAACACCACCAGATAAAACAGCCTGATAAATCAGCATGGGCAAGCAAACTTTGCAATGTTAAGTTGTCCTACATTAAAAGTCAGTAGTGATTTAAGACTATTTTGTTAAAATCTGGATATAGCCAGTTACTTCTCGATTTAACGGAACTTCAGATCTGATCAACTACATAAAAGCAAATTTTAATAAACCACAAAATTAAAATAAAAGTAATATTAAAAATATTTCTAATTGATGGTAGAAAAAGAGGTCAAATAAATATTTTTCTTTAAACTTAGAATTTTGCATAGAAAATTGAGAACATCAGTATTTTCTAGTCTGATGTCATCTATAATCTCACAAAATATTAACAGCAGAATTCTTCTAAATGTACAAACAATTCAAGTATTCCAGTGTCTGCAGTACTCTGAATATTTAAATTTTTGTATTTCCTTAAAAAAAAGCAATCATCACACTCACTTGACTATACTGACTGCAAGCCTGGCTTCTCACACTGGCAAGTCAATAGAGACTATAATCAAGCATAAAATCATTAATCACCTGGATGAATAAAATCTACAAGGATCAAGCAAGCACAGCTCCTATGAAAAGACAGCCTACTTTTCTAATTCACGCGAGTTCTAGGAGGATGGTAACACACATATGAATAAAGGGGATTGACTGAACATAACAAATGTAGAAAGGCTAAATTCAACGAAATTACTAGGGACTGGAAGAAAGGTCATTTTATAATCTGATAGCTGGGTAAAGGATAAAGAAGAAAAAATGAGGTGTAATAGTTGGTTTCCAGAACAGAGAAAGGTGATTGAAGCCTCTAGGGTCACTGGCAACTAGCTTTATTCACCATCATCATCAGTGTCCAGCAGAATGGAAAATACAGTGAAATCCCCTAAGATTTTAAATGAAACCGCTTTCTTTACCCTCTCAGTCCTGCTAGATAAACCTGTACTGAGCTGTACTGCCACTGACATCACATTAAGAAGGTATTAAAGCATGGAAGAAGCCATACAGAAAATTTTTAGTTAACAAGAATCTTTTCTGTTGCTTTCCCCTGTAAGCTGTTGGAAGAAGAGATTGGCCATTCAAATCTTGTCAGCCTTCCATAAAAGCACAGTGTGTTTTCAGCAAGGCACTGACCCTAACACTGTAGATACCGTTTTGCAAAGGAGGTACTATCACGCAACACAATGTCACATGTTCTCGCAAGACACTGCTTCCATAGAAATACACTCTGTCAAAAATACTTTTCTTCTTTATCAAAATGTATCTTTCCAAGCAAACCATTGCTATGTATCCTACTTCAGGACATTATTTCTTTAAAAGTGCTTATGGAATACAATTCAAAACAGCTATGCTATCATATTAAATGAGCCATAGCAGAGTATTTCAGCCTAGCCTTCTTTAAAAAGCAACAGGAAACTATTCATTAGCAAATGCAGGATTACCTCTAAGAAAGAAGAAATCATAGAAGGGGTGACAGTTACCAAAATCTGACATCTTATCTACATACCAGGTAGACTTAACACCACTAACCAAAAAAAATTAATTTCACTGCACAAATAGTATCAACAGCTCAGTAAGGTAAGGTAGGGATGTTAGTGTTTCTACTAGTAGATGCACTGATTACATATATATATAAACACATCAATATTTTCAATCCACAATAATATTCAGAGCAGCAAACTGACTCCAAAAACCATCCTTACTTTTCTTGGGTACCTCAGACCCTTGCTGTAAGGACTCAGTCGAAGCCACAAAGTCATCTCTATAGCAAGCCCATGACCCCAAATCCCGTCGAAACCATGCTGCCTCTCAGCCAGCACTCCAGAAACACGATACTCTGCACATTACCCATCTTCTAGCTCATCTAGCATGTCTCACACAGCCAAAAGATGCATCCAACATTATTTACTTCTACATGTTGGGAGACAAAAGTAAGAATAGAATTACACTTCACGGTATAAAGCCTCAAACATTAATTTTATATACAATAAGACTGCTAAAATTCTAAATCAATGTCAAGCACAGGACTTTTTTTTTTTGTTGTTGTTTTTTAAATTTGTGTTCCTGTACTGCCACCTAAAGATCAGAGTGAAAAACAGGAACAGTGGTAGACTATGACTTCCCTGTGTAGAACTCGAAGTGAGCAATAATGGTTTTTCTGATACCTGGCTTTGAACAAAGATCACACTTTGTATTAAACAAAAATTAGATTTGTGAAATGGTTCAATTCCACGTCCCAGTTCAGCAGCACTTCACCATTTTTCTGGTGTCACTACATTATTAAAAGAGACCTATGTATAGATATACATATCACCATCTCATTTAACAAAGTCCATTTAATAAGAAGCCTCTACCTTTAATTAGATGAGCAAGAAGAAAGTCAGCTTGCATAATCTTGATCTATAAACTCCATCTAGCCACAGTGCATTTTGCAATGGAAGCTAGATTGGTGGAAAATTATTTTTATTTCCATATTTAAGTTTTTTAACTGATACCACTATTCAGAAAAAGAACACCATCTTCCACAAATGCGTAACCTTTCATAATATATCAGTTGGTAACACCACCATTTCTGCCAACAAAACTTGCCTTGGTTACACTTCTATATCCAAACACTTCAGATTCATTCTCATTTCACCTGTTGCTGCACTCTGCCTGTCTCGTGAAGCCTGCATAGAGCCTCTCTGACTCGAAGGAGAATAAGGTACATTGGTCACCATCACAAAGGACTCTGAGTCAGACTTCACAGGTATTTTAGCTAAGTCTTTTTTGGTTCTATTTTATATGCTGAGGTTTAGATGGAAGCCTGACCTGCAACAGTGCCAAACTTTTCTCTGGGAAAATGAGGATCACATCGTCATTTCTTTAAACAGAAGCTGAGATGCCTTGTAAGGCCATAAAGCAAAATACCGGGAATGTTCCAAGAAACCAAATATCAAAAAGTTAAAAAAAAAAAAAAAAAAAAAAAAAAAAAAAGTAAAGTCTAGCAGTACTTAATTGTCCCTCTTCTTAAAGTCTTTATAATTATGCACGGGCTTGGATTATCTAACAGCATGTTTCAGGTAGTAATATACAGATCTCCTACAAAGAGGTCTATCGCATTCCATCTTGCTGGAAAAATGTGAAAGGGTAGAAAACAGTTACAGGGCCTTTTAAACACACAGAGAAAGCTACTGTGGGTTTGCCAATTGTCACTTGTAAAGATTTGGCGTAAGAAGGCAGACATTTATTCAACGTACATCTCAAAACCGGGGGCTCCTTAGAGAGGACAAGCTTGCGCAGGTGACGGGCGCCTCGGCCGCCTCACGAACGCCCAGGGCTGAGCATAATAACGCAGCAGCGTCACGGTCACACAAGCCGCTTCCTTGTGGGGCTACAGCAGGTAAGAACTTCTCCCTCACACCACAAGAGGTAATTCTGGGCAGCACCCCCGCCGCCGGCCCTTCGCCCCCCGCAGCGCTAAACCACCCCACAGCGCCTACCGCTGCGGCGGGCGGCCGGGCTGAGGAGAGCCCCTGAGGGGAAGCTGGCGCCAAAACGCCGCCGAGCAGCAGCACAGCACCCAGGCACTGCCGCCTCCTGCCGCCCGCTGCGCGGCAAACCTGCACCCGAGCCTCCCGCTGAAAATACCCAGGCGTCACCAAGAGAGCGACAAGCAGCGGCACGCCGCGCCTCGGCCGCCCCGCCTCGCCTCGCCTCGCCTCGGCGGCATGGGCGGCGCTAGCCGGGCGGGAGAGGCGGTGGCGTCCCCTCCGCCGCCGGTACCTGCGCAGGCAGCGTTCGCACACGCCGCCCAGCTGCTCCTTGGAGAGGACGTAGGCGAAGGGCTCTGCGCGGTAGAGCAGCTCTCCGGGCCGCAGCCGCCGGCGGGAGCGGAGCCCGCTGCCCTTCCCCGGGCTGTGGAACCGCTCCAGTGCCGCCGGCTCCATCTTCCCGCCCGCGCCGCCACAGCGAGAGGGAGCGCGCGCGGAGCCGCCCCGCCTGCCGCCGCGTGATGCGTCGCTGCCGCCGCCATCTTAACTGAGGGCCGGGGCCGCCCCCGCCGCCTTTTTCTGGTTTTTGCTGGTCGAGACCAGCCGTGTCGCCTGTACTGAGAGGTCGCGGGTCACTGGGTAACCCTTTGCCTGAAGGGAGGCGTTAGTAGTATGTTTCCATTAACACATCACCCCTGTGATGCTAAACGAAGTGCTTATCAGTGGTTTCTACAGCTAATCACAAATACCCGGTGTGTTGGATTTATGGGGTTGGTTTTTTTTTCAGTTACTTTATAACTTTGTGCGTTTGTTTCTTTGTTTTTAAAGGGCAGTGAGAAAATTCCTAATCATAAATCTTGTTAACCACGAGGCTAGGACCCTGCTGACCCTCACACCTCCACGGTCAGGCCTCAGGAGAAACCTGAGGTGATGGGAAGCTCCAGCCTCCACATTTGCCTTGTCCAGCACCATCACTACTTCCATTGCTGTACCGACTCAGCCTCATCACTGGCACAGAAGCAGAAAAAATACATATGAAAACAGAAGTGGCATTGCTGCCTAAACTCCCAAATTAACTATATGTTAAACAAGTAAGTGCACAAAGTTTAGGTCAAGCTGACCCACCCTCTCAAGTTGTCAAAACTGATGAATGAGAGGACTTTGCATCAAGGGAGTCAGCCTTGGGAAACAAAGATGATAGTAACACCATTATCTAAATTATGCAGAAAGAAGCCTCCAAGTGAGAAAGTTCTGGCCGCAAGAAGAGACAAGCTGTTGAGGTGTTGCAACCCACAGAAAATCAGTTGAAATTAGGACAAAGGTAATTGTGGTAATGGGAGACTGGGACCTCCAACTATACCCCCCCCCAAAAAAAAAAAGGGGAAAATCCCACTTAGGGAGCATGCGTAGTTGGTAAAAAACTTCAGTAGTGTTACCTGAGGATGCACACTAGTTTGCATCAGAAGCAAGAAACCTGTGTGCATGAATGAAAATGAATATGTAATGTACTATGAATATGCAAGTACTCTACTGTATATAATGTGTACATAACTTGGTGTGCCTGTTAGGATGAAAGATCTCCGATGCACCCAGCACTGCAATAAACCAGCATCAGCTTTCTAAACTATCATTTGGTTTGGAGAGTCTTCCTGGTGACGATTTTAGCATGAGGAGGTTGCATACCTATGGCTTTGTGTAATTAAGTCAATTTCCCCAGACTCTCTGCTCAGCAGAGGTAGGTGGCCCTCCTTGGCACCAGCTCAGGGCAGGGTCCTTCATGGGGGTGCAGGAAAGCAGAAAGCCCCTCCAGCCATGCAGCTGGTGCATGTGAATGCAGCAAATCCACTGCACCTTTCAATGTACCACAAAAAGAAAATCAAACTCATTTTGTACTGATACCCAAGGGTTTGTCAGCGATTTTTCTTAACTGATGCGACATTGAAACCAGTGTAGAGAAATCAGATCTCAGACAGGGACTTCGTCATACATAAACCCATTCGCTGCAGAAGATAATACACCTTTCAGTTCATTAACTTGATGAAAATATTAAACAGCTTGGTTCACAAAGGAAGAGATACAATGATTGACAAAAAAATATACCAAACAGCACATTGTACTTATGAGCTAGCATTTGGACATATTTTTGAATCTAACTGTGGTCTGAATACAAAGAAGTTGTGGCTGGCTTGGGAACTGCTCAGCACACAAACTGCTCTGCTAGTCTGTGTCACCCCATACACCAGCTGCTTTTTGCCAGAGCCATCAGGGACACCAGGTGAATGACAGGGGAAAAGCAAAACGCTTGCAGGATAAACTAAGAGCACCACTCCGAAACAGTGATGCTCGAAGCCCCTAAGATGCTAACTGCTTTCCGTATGTAGCTTTCATTCACAGGTGATGCAGGCCGATTTGCTAAACTGCAGAGAAACTTAGTCCATTCTTCCTTACCATGCCTGCAGAGGGAGTTAGCGATTGTGTTTTGGAAAGGAGCGTTGCATCGTGGTGCTAACACTTGAGACAGACCTAACAGTTCTGTAAAACAGCTTTTAATTTCTGAAACATACTCAGTTTTGTTCTCTGTAACAATGATTTCAGTCTGCAACTGTTTTCATCCAAGTTGCAACAGGGTAATCGGAAATGGTAATATGTGTATCCAAAATACTGCTATTGGGAAGAACCAATGTACATCAAGCCACAGGTTTCCCACAAAAAATATATTTTGACATTCACTTAAATGCTGCAGTGATGTAATTCATTACCAAAAGAACTGACAGACTTACTTCTCCTAGCAAATGTTTTTAAAGTGTTCAATCACAGTAATATTGTAAGATACTCAAGAATTACCCTTAACAATTATTAAAATATTAAATGACTACCTCTGTATTTGGCTTGAGAAGAGCTAATACAAACATAAAATACCAGATGTAGCTTTCATTGTTTTCTGTTTTCCAAGTCAGGTTTTCTCAGTCCTATGTCCCATAACGCACCAAAACATCACAAAATACAAAAACATGTTTGAGGGAACAACAATCTTCTTTCACCACCCACAAAACCAACATCACAACCTTAGAGAGCCCAGCTACTCTAGCAAAACCCCAAGTATGAATTCCAGAAGAAAGGGGCTTTCATCAGCTTGGCATAAATATGAAATAAGCCACTGAAGCCCAAGGACAACTTTTAGCTGACATTGCATTTCAATTGATGTGACAACATAACTATGGTAATGGATGCTTTTCTAGTATACATAAGCTTTTAAATACAGCATAAATGTTTTCATTGATGCAGTGTTGGGTATTTTGACATCTGTAAGAAGAACCTGGAAAGCCAATTCTGCCTATCTACATCTACACTTTATAAGCGGTCTGCCTAGGACGGCCGTTCAACAGAGTCTTTAAACAATGGTGGTCAACTGAACACCCAACTTGGATGTTTTTGGAAACGTCAGTCTGAATTTTCTGAAAAGCATAGTGATATTATGGCTGTATATTCCAATAAGTGTTCATTTAGCCCTTGACTATATTTAGTTGAATTAATCCCTGTTTTTAGCATGGGGTTTCTTATGTGACCAAGTCATCCACTGACTTAGACAGGTCAGACTTCCTAACAGCTGTTTGAAATGCATGACACATTCTGGACAGAAGAGGCTGTCAAGGCATGTAATGGAGGAACTTTTGTGGGAAATACCACTTAATTGTAGCTGCTGCTGAATTAGTCATACTTCCTTACTGCAGGTAGAGGAGACACCATAGAGGAAGTTTAATTCTTCTGGCTCAAGACAGCATGTTTTACCACGTGAATTTACATAAAGAATTGCAATAATGAAATAATCCAAATGCTGCTCTTTAGTCATAAATGTGCAACACCTGTTCCAACCAACATGGAACAAAACTGAGTTTTTCTGGGAAAAAATATGGCTCAAAACACAAAACATTAAATTTTGGATTAGTACAAAGGCTGTGTCACTAACAGCATAGAACAGCTAATCAATTAATTGAAAGCTTGTAAGCACTGAGATCTTTTATGAACTCTCAGGAATGTCTTGATGAGGTCTTTTCACTTTTATTGTTGGTGTGCTAGTTAAAAATTGATTCTAGAATGTAAAATTTAAAAACTCGCTGCAGAAGCATTTTAAAGACAAATTCATAATAAATTTCACTCAGTTACATAGAAATTACTTGGTTTTTACTATGAACTTTATAAAACTTTCTACTTTTGAGTCTTCCCTGCCTTAAACACATTAATTTCCTTACGATGGTAGAAAGAAGCTTCTAAAGTTTGTGAGCATTATTTCTTAGTTGTTTGTCTATTTGGTGTCTTATCAATAGGACCAACTACGTCAAGTATTAAAGTCTTGCTTACATTATGGCTACTTGACTGTTCCATTTGGCATATATTAACCAGCCCTAATTTCGCTTGGGCTTTGTATGCTTGTTGCATGTTGTGTACTATCAGTTGGGGACAGCCCGTGTGTCTATTTTTAGCAGTGCCATGTTACACAGCATACACAAGGAAAGATGCAGTAGCTATTGAGCAAGGATACAATGTGATTGAATAAGCATCTCCCACTGACCTGTCCTTTCTGGAAAAGTTACTGGTGATACCCATTTTCTCAGTGTTTACAGAAGAAAGGCACAGCTTTGCCAATTACAGGCTTCAAAAGCTTAGGCTGGAGTTTTCAGTCTACAGGCCGGTAAGACTGCATTTAGCCTGCCAGAATAACTAATTCAACATGTTTCTCAGGTTATTCCTATCACACTTCCACATCTTAAACTACACCGCACGATCTGGTTCTCGAGTTTTACGTGATATTTCTATCAACATTATCATTATTACCTGCAAGGCTAAGCTGTAATTATTAAAATGTCCAATGCTGAACAAGCCTAGTAACCAGTATATACACATTCCACCTTAACAACCCCTTATTACATCATCTACTGTGTTAATTAGTACAAGGTCACAAATCCTTCTGGATCAAAAGCAAACTACTAACTACAGAATACAACTGGACTGATCTGAATTCCAAGTGGCAAAATTCCGCATTAACTGGGTATGATTAAGAACCAAGTTTCTTTCTGTTTGTAGTTGTGTTTGCTATGATTTTAATATAGTTAAAGTAAAAATGTAGGCAATTGCCATCATAGTCATGTAATTTTCTTGTACAAGCAGACGGACAGCAAAAATGATGAAAGCCATTAGAAAAGACTTGGCACCTCTGAAGTTACAATCAATATACAAGCTAGATATATTGATGCTTTAATATGGGATGCTAAAAGCCATTTTCTTGGCAACTCCTCTAAAAAAATCGTATTTCAAGAGTAGAAGCAATACTGAAAAAGTTCTACTTGATAGATGTATCCATATGGTTCATGAATTATGAATTAAATCAGTCAGCGGGGGGCGGGGGGGGGAGCAGGGAGAAGAAAAAAATCCCAACCCCAGAGCCTGGAAATAATTGGAAGGAATATGCTGTACCGTGGACCTTCTCATAAGTATGTAGTATGCATGTTCTAGCCTTCACCTCATCCAAAAACACAGATTCAAAGACAGGAAAACATAGGAAGAAATAAATCTGCCCAAATGCTTGCAGCCAATTGATAACTTTATATGTTATATATAGTTTTATAACACAAAACTATGTAAAACAACTGAACTGTGCAACATCTTTAAATGTTGGTGCTAATTTCAAACTACTTATTACTTACTGTATCTAGCACAGTAACTCAGTTGCAAATTAATGCACTTTCAGAAATGGGAAACTTTTGCTATCCCACCAGGATAGAAAAGTAGTTCCTGTCAACCCTTCGGTCTCAAAGTTAGCATAAAAATCTTCCATTGTGAGGAAGTCTAGCATTTTAAATTTTGAGCAAATTTGCAGTTTTGCTTTCTCTTTGAATAGCATTCTTGAGGGTTATTAAACTGTAAATATTAGCCTACATTTATATACCGTTTTCCTAGTTGCGATTTCTCTCTTTGCATTTACATGAATCAAAAATACGTGAAGGGATGCTATCTCGATTTTCCATCAACATATCAGGTAATATGGCAAAGGCAGATACGCAAAGGAAAGGAACACAAGTAGTATAAGGTTGATTAAAAAACAGTAACAAAAATGCATCAAAGCCTTTATAAAAAAAATAAAATTTCAGTGAAAGTTTGCATTCGATATTATGCTACAGAAGCTTTAAAGCTGCAATAGTAGGAAGTACAGAGTAGATTGCATTAATTAATCAAATCCAGACCTACTTCAATTTTACTCCCCTTATTTATTCAGGTATTTTCTTTTTTTTTTTTTTTCCCTTATCTCTACTGATACCAAAACCATTGTTACAGTGACAGCTGTTGTTCTCTACATTTCACATCTGTGATCAGGGCTAAACATATTGTTTACACATAGACTTAATAGCAGAATTCTGATTAGCATTAAATCTCCTCATTTCAAGTCCCCAGTTACACAATATTCGTCCACCTAACAGACTCCTGCTGTTAGCTTGGGAGTCTCTTCACTGGCTCAGGAAATGCTGTTTTCCAACAACATCACAGAAAAATCACAGCAAATAATTGTCTTTTTTTCAGTGCATTTGAAATGTTAGCAGCAACACAGTTAAAGAAGCTTATACAGACAGTGGTGGTCTTATTATTTTTCTGCATTGAATACTTCTCCTGGTATGTTGATGTAAGACACGTCGCTGCAACAAGAGCAAGGTACTTGATTCAAGGTGGTGGCAGTGTGGGGAGAATCAGCCCAGGAGACACTGCATTCTTGTAGACCAGTAGATGACAGAGTTGCCATCTACTGAGATTGAAAAAAGGTGGAACTGCTTCTGCTAATGCAAGTTTGCCATTCATGGTCAATGTATAATGCAAGTTACCTGAAATAGTTAGAGATGTTAACAGAAAGAAAGCGTCAAACCTTCATGACCTACACCAGAACACCAGTAATGCTCCAAGACAGGCTGCAAATTAAACCTCAGCCTTCCCAGTAGTTTCATCATAATATTACAAAGGCTCAGCAGCAGCTTAAAGAGATAGCTGCAGCCTACCTAGCAGAGCAAACCGAGGCTGCCTGAAGTCAGTTGTTCTTCCATAGTAGGAACTGCAGGAGGAAGACAGATGAATGCTTGTCACTTCTATACCTCACATTATACTTAAGAAGTATATTCTTTGCAATTCTTTGTTTGCATTGGTTTGGTCACTGCCGTTTTCCAAAGCCTGAAAATAGCTCACCCTTTATCAAAAAGGCATTTTATTAACTTGTGCTCTTCTAAAAAAACTTATTTTAGGCCCCAGCTTTTCCCAGAGGAGACAGCATAGAACAGAACCAGTACAGCCTGCCAGCACTGTTACATAAGGACACAACAGTTACATGGTAAGACAGGAAGAGAAACTAGGAACAGGTTGTATTATGGAGTACTATGACTAAAAAGAGAATTTTAATAGCATATGGTTTTGAAGAAAGTTATTTTGTACATATAATACACATTAAACAAATACATATTGACAAAGGTTACTGGCAAGATGACTTTATTTTTTTTTCCAAACTGTTTATACAGCACTGAATGTTCTGGTGATTTTGTTTTTAGACCCAAAATAAGGTAAAACCTATATGCATAGAGGTGTTCAAGTATTGTAAACTAGAATGGGCTGCCCAGTGTTCTTTCAAATTTTCGAAATAGAATTGTTAAGACTTTTTCCCCAGAGATATAACAATCTTTAGTTTAAAAAAAAAAAAATCAATACCAACTTTCAGTTGATGTTTTATCATGATGACATTACCTTGTCTTCTATTAACCCACAACTATTCATTAATTAAATTATATTGACTTTAGACTGCAAGGCTTTTAGATCAGAAGACAATATAACAGATTCAGTGGTTGTAAAGACCTACATAATCTGGGAACCTGTGAAAGGATATTCAAATCAGTGGCCACAGAAATAATAATATTTGGTCTCTTATTTTTCGTAAATACTGTAAATATACAGCAGTGTAACAAAATGTTCCTTTTAAGTGGTACATCCAACAGCAGCAGGTCACTAACATGGCTCCTGGGAAAAATGCAAAGCGTGTCCATTCTAGATAGGATTGTGATCAAATAACTGTGAATCCGTTACTTTCATCCTGCGTAGGTCTCTTGTTAATTGCTAAATTTATTTTCCTGTTTGGACAGGAAATCATCTAGCTGGCAGTATCTCCGATTTCATTTGAATCATTTCTCGAAGTAATCTTCCAGAAACAAAGGTGATCTTCCAAAAGACAGCAGCTTTAGATTTATAAATTTATGTTCCTTATACTTTCAAAGGCTTCATCATGGAACCAGGTTTCAGTAAACATATTAGAGTTTTGCAAAGCCTCAAAAAGACGCTTATAGTCTTCTGGGTATAAGCTACGTGATTCAGCATTTACTGGAATTTCTAGCTCTCTCAGTAATTTGCCAGCATTGTCCAAGCTCCATGAACTGAAATAAAAAAACAAACCATAATGGAGCATTTTTTTCTGTGAAAAATTAAGAGTAAGGAACAGTATCTAAAGGTCCACTTTTCCACAGCTTCTAGAAGTTAAAACATTCCTACAAGACAAGTTATTTTCTTGAGAAATTAAAGCCAACATCATTTTCAAAAAGATGATTCAGCATAGCAAGAGTTAGTGTGACTTACACCCTCCAGGTATTCTCTTCTATATATAAACAGACATATCCACTGTCTCATCATCTACATCACTGCTGTGAAAACTAGACCTTTTATAAATGCGTATTTACATCAGCTATTTCTCAGACAAGAAAATGGTGTATAAATACACAGAATATGCATGTTAGAAGCCTCCAAGGCTAGTTCCACTTCCTGGCCAGGGATTGAGTGGAGATTAGGTACACCACTGAGTTTTAAGAAAGAAATCCATTAAGGCTCCTTGCACTTGCCTTTGCTAAATGAGTTACTGAATTTATTAGCTTCCTCACCACCCCCCTTTCTGGAAATTAACTTTCATAAACTACAACCAACAAATGGGATACATATTAATTATTTTCATTAACAGGTTAAAGTCAAGGCTTTCCAGACTGCAAACACTTCCCAAACTTGGAACGTAAGTATTGCAAACACAAATTTATGGGAAAGAGAAATCTACTGATCATAAAGTGAATAGCTCCAATGTAATCCCAAACAGAGTAATTAAAGAGTTGCAAAATTGGTAAGTAAGTCTAAAGCCTAGGTTTTTAATTAGATAACAGAAAGTCATTTGAGGACATCCCCACTCCACCTTCAATTACCTCCGGCTGGTTTTGCTAGTGTTACTTTGATGCCTGTTATAAACTTAAACTCATTTTCAGCTTTTAATTTCTATACCTGCAAAAATCTTGTTGACTTTATTATTACATCTGTAAAGCGAGTGAAAAATTCTTGCAGATACATTGACCTCACCTCCATTGGAGGTACAGACAATTACTGCATATCTACATTCTAAACACTTATCAACCTTCCTGTCAAACCAAGTTTTTGTAATCTGTGAATACAGGCCAGAACAGTCCCTAAAATACTGTATCTTGGGTTGCAAAAATGAAATCTTCTATTCAACATGTAGATAATTAGTTACAAAATTTGTATTTCAGCTGCAAATACTACTTTGAGAACATATTTTAATATTTTCCTATATTTCTCTGAAGAAAAAAATATAAAAACTGTAATTCTTTCTTACTTACTTTAATTTATCCGTAACTCTAGACCTAGGTTTAGCAAGACACTGTTTCACCATGAAAATAAAGTTTGATGAATTTGTGGGCTTCAAGCTTCCTGTAAATAGGTTTTGCTGAGGAGTCAGTCGTACCAAACATAAATGGTCATTTGGCAGCCACTGCAAGAAAAACAAAACAAGTCACTGAAAAGTAATTTCTAAGACAATCTCTCTCTTTAGCTAAGAGTAAGCATTTCATCTCTGCCACCAGTAACATTTCTTGAAGAGTTTTAGAAGTCTTAGCAGGATTATTTCATTGGAAGCTGAGGCTTTAAAATTTTCTTCTAGAACAAAGATGCTTTACCTCCCCCACCCCCAAACAGGAAAGGAAACAAACCAAAACAGACGTACTATCACTTCGGCTTTATTTTTAAGACTGAGCCTTCTTAATCGGCATAGGCAATACAGACTTAATGGAGTTTTCAAGAGATTAAATGGCCTATAGGATTCCTATACTATGCAAGGTATCAGATCACATCACTTCAACTACCTGCCTTTTGTATATAAAGATGGAATTATTTGAGTGTAACACTAAGACAATATTGCAATTTCAGAATTTTATGAAATTGAGGAGTGGAGTCTCTAATGGAAATAAACGTACTTCTGCATTGGCGGCAATGGATCTACTGTCCAACAGATCTCACATCTGTACTTCTCCTAAGGCTGCCACAATACATCTTACACAATCCACCCGATATGCCTCTCTACATGGCTTTACAGCAACACACCTAAGTGTGTAAGGCACACCCCACTCACTTAAATTCACTTAGTCACTTACACTGCACAGTAACATTTGAAACAACACTCAATATACTGGCATAGCAGTTTTCTGGGGAGGGTGAAACCAAATACTAAGTAAACTTGCTTTTATTTTTTTGGTATTAAATAGAAATATTTTTTATATTATACAAAGGAACATCAGTACTTCTTTAAAAGACAGAAATAAAGAACTTTACACAAGGTATTTTTCTACTTCTCAAATTTAGGCTTTGAGACTCACACTTTTCAGCAATTAACCAGCACATGGAATCTACACCGGACATGTGAATAACCATTTTAATCAAAACCAGCGGCATACTGATTGCGCTATTAATTGTGGTAACACTTGTTTTGTTCAAGCAGGTAGATGGACCCTGTCAGTAACTCCTTTTTCAAAACTTTATCCATTCACATCCTTTTATGCTCTTTATTCACTATATTTTTTCCATCATAGACAATAAAGATACTAATTTCTAAGCTAATAGCATTAATTCACTTCTGATGCATCTACGTGCTGCCATAAGTTTTAATCAGAAGAACACGTCTTAAAAACCAGATTTTTTATAGCATTTATAAATGCTTTTATAAAGTTATTTTAACTTTTAATTAAAGTGGTTTAGTTGCATCTCCAAAAGGAGAAAAGCGCACACAATGATCTTACCATGGTTTTCGGTACCGCCAGTCCCCCATTTTTCAAATTAGTTATAAATGATGACCAAGGTTCCTATGGGAAGGAGCAAATATATTAAAGTATTTAAGTGCTTTGATAGAACAGACTAGACTATTTCAGTCAGATGGGACCTACAACGATCATCTAGGCCAAATGCCTGTCCACTTCAGGGCTGACTGAAAGTTAAAGCATGTTGTTAAGGGCATTGTCCAAATGGCTAAAACTCTGACAGGCCTGGGGCATCGGCCACCTCTCTAGGAAGCCTGTCCCAGTGCTTGATCACCCTCTCAGTAAAGAAACACTTCCTGATGTCCAGCCTAGACCTCCCCTGGTGCAGCTTTGAACCATTCCCATGAGTCCTATCACTGGATCCCAGGGAGAAGAGCTCAGCACCTCCTTCTCCACTTCCCCTCCTCAGGAAGCTGTAGAGAGCAGTGAGGTCGCCCCTCAGCCTCCTTTACTCCAAACTAGACAAGCTCGATGTGCTTAGCTGCTCCTCACAGGACATTCCTTCCAGCCCTTTCACCAGCTTTGTTGCCATCCTCTGAATGCATTCAAGGACCTTCATCTTCTTAAATTGTGGGGCCCAGAACTGCACATAGGACTCCACGTGAAGCTGAACCAATGCTGAATATAGTGGGACAATCACATCTTTTGACCAGCTGGTTATACTGTGTTTGATTTGCCCTCTCGGCTCCCAGGCCATGCTGCTGACCCATGCTGAGCCTGCTGTCAACCAGCACCCCCAGACCCTTTTCTGCAGGGCTGCCTGCCAGCCACTCCTCTCCCAATTTATACTGGTGCCCAGTGTTACTGTCCTAGCTGCAGAATCCAACATTTCTACTTTGTTTAATTTCATCCTGTTCACCACTGCCCAATGCTCTAATCAATCTAGATCCCTCTGCAAGGCATCTTGTCCCTCAAGAGAATCAGCAGCACCTCCCAGCCTGGTATCATCAGCAAACTTGCTAATGGTGCATTCAAATCCCACATCTAGATCACTGATAAATACCTCGAACAGGACTGGCCCTAGAACTGAACCCCAAGGAACACTGCTGGTGACCGGTTGCCAACGAGTTGTAGCCCCATTCACCGCAGCCCTTTGAGCTCTGCCCTTCAGCCAGT
>JAVJGJ010000059.1:87117478-87135071 GCA_035590215.1 Microhierax caerulescens
TCCCCACGGCCTCTCTAGCGCTCTTCCGCTCTATCGTCGGAGGTCTCTCGTCCCGCCGTCCTCTCTATGGTGCCAGCCCTGCACCGCCGGGAGCCTGCGGCAGCGAGGCAGGACCATCCCCCTCACCTCCACGCCATGCCGGCTGGCGGGTCCCGGCCGCCTGAGCTGCAGTGGGGCTAAGGTGAGCCGATAGGGGCTTTAGCTAAGGGAAGGAGGAGGGGAAAGGGAGATGTTTTCCCCCAGCTCCGCGCACCGCTCGTCCCGGCCGCGAACGGCAGCTACGGGGCGGCAGGAGAAGGAGGGGTGAGGGCCGCTGGGCGGAGGGCGGGAAGGTGCCGGCCCCGCCGCTGAGGCGGTGAAGCTGGTCTGTGAGGAGAGCGAGCGCGCGCGGGCGGCGGTTAAACGGCCGCGGCGCGCGGAGGCCGGTACCGGGCGGGCTGAGCTTTCCCCTCACCTCACAGGAATTACGGCAGGTGCCGGCGCCTGCGATTCCTAACCCCTCCCCAGGAGCGAAACCTGAGGGGGGAAAAAAAAAAAAGAAAAGATAAATGCGTGGCGACGGGTGCTCGTTGAAAGGAGGAAGGTTTGTGCCGGGTGGAGCGATGTCTGGTCGGTTTTGTTGGTGGAAGTCCCAGGAGCTACGTTATTTAGTTTGAGGTTTGCTTGGGTGTTTCATGGGAGGCTTTGATCTCCGCGTCTGCAGCTAAATAGTGTCACTTCGGGACTCGGTTCTTTCTATCGCCCTGCCGCCCTCAGTAGGTGCAGGATCCTGCTCCATCAGATCCACGACATCAGCCCATCTCAGCTTCTTTCTGCCCGGTACCGGCTTGCAGCGGGGTAAAACCAGTAATTCGATAGCAGCGACATTATCCTTTCAGCAATTTCCCTAATGCCTCGACAAGAACGTTAGGACCGTCTTCGAAACGTATTCGAGGTCTGTGAAACTGGAGTTCATCCTTCAGGGATCCTGTGCTCAGACCCGGCGGTGGCGGGTGAGTGGCCGCGGCGTGATGGAGTTACGGGGAGGGGAGAGAAAATCCTCCCGAACGTGTTTCCCTGCTCCCTGCCTAGTTCCTGCAGAAGGCAAGAGAGGACTGGCAGTCACAGAGTATAATCTTCGAATTAACGGCTCAAAAGTCGACTTTCTGCATGAGATTTTGCAAATTGCTTAACTTCTTGTATCTCGCTTCTCTGTAAAGTGAGAAATTAACGTGTGCCTACTTATTAAACAAAGTCATTTTGTTTGACATATCTCTGTTAAACAGAACCTGGGACAGGAAATTGTGGCTTTGCTCTTCTGTGTTTGGTGGATCTGCATGTGGCATGAAGAGGGGCTGGGATGGGTTAAGGAAAGATTGCAAATGCCTTGTCAAATGTGGCAGTTCTTCTATATCCGCAGTGTATTTTTAAATTCTCTGCTCTTTTATACTGAATGCTGTAATAGTTTTGCCTTTGCCTTAAGGGAAATGGACAGGCTGTTCAGCTGGGATGATGGGATAGACCTCAATCCATTTTTAAACTGGACTTTGTTTTTAATAGCTTTTTTCCTCTCTTACTAATTAGTCTGATAATTCAGTAATTCATAGGACTTCTAGAACGTCCAGCAGAACTTGGTTTTCATAGAGCAAATGTTTAGTAATGTCCTAATTTAACATTCCTTATCAAAGTTTATTGATAGCTATGGCCACAGAAAGGTTAGGTATAGTTACTGTATTGTGATGTTGTATTCCATGTATTTTAAGGTTACTTAAAGTATTTTGAAATTTTTTGTTGCCTGTCGGAGCATTCAGGAGTGCTAGGGTCATCTTTGAACCGGCTGTTCAGAGTAATTGAGATTATTCAGAGGGGTGTTTGCTAAGGCCAAAATGCCCTGACATTCTTCATACACTGGAAATTATACACTTTTCTTAATTTTTTTTATTCACTTTAGCTTAGCGCTTGCCTGCATAGAACCATAGGATAAATTTATGACTTTAAAAAAAAAAAAATCCTTGAGAAACTGTTGAAACCTTAGGAAAATGGTAAGTTTTGTACATTTTATGTTTCAAATTACAAAGAAGAAAGTTGTTTATTACATTAAAGTGTATCCAAAGGACATTTGAACAGTTATTTTTAAGTTAATGACTGATTGTGGCATATATTTTCTAGTGTAATCCAGCTATTACCACATGCAAATATTTGAATTTACAGTCTTACCTCACAGAGCCTTATGTTTCTGTAATTTAAGTGCATTGTTGGGTACTCTGAAGTTGTTTCCTCACAGTTAATGTTTTTTGACATAATTCAGGGAAGGAATCAAAAGGGTTACCTGTTTGATTGGATTCCATCCTATGTTTGAATCAAAAGAGTTCATTGGTTGGATGGCTCAAAAATATAGGTGAAGAGATATTGTTCTTCTCAGTGGTTCTTTCATATTTACTTTTACTTGGTTCCATTTACAGTTTATCTTTTAAGTTAATATTAAAGCATTGGTCCTTTATTATTATTTTGCGAAGTATTAACCATTTAGCTGTAGTAAATATTGAATAGGAAATATCTTTCCTAAAGGCATTTCTAACTAAGGGGGAAAATTGCAGTAGATAGATCTTGATATAGATCTTGATCTCAGTTTTTCAAACTCTTATGCCGATACTTCATTTTAAGCACAAATTCAGTAGCGTTCTCATCTTGCATATAGATCCCCAAGGGGTGTGTGAACAGAAGTTCACAGGATCATAGCTTTTCTTGTCCCGGTAGCAGTACTTACCATTAGTGTCTGCTATTTGGCTTAGAATACAGATTAAGTTTGTTAGCATCCAATTACTTCAGAAATCCTTTATCTTTCTATTTTATTTGCTGCATCTTGTTATATCATTAACTCATTTATAAAATTTAAAATTTATTCTTCATATTGACTATTCTTTTTTTTTAATTATGCATACATTGAAAGGCTTACCTGTTACCAAATACCACCTCTAATGTGACTTTTTTAAAAAAGCTTATAACAGAACTGATGTTCAGGAAAATTGCTGAAAGATTTACTTAAGCATAGTAGCTTCAGTCATGTGAAAATAAAATAACCTGCTACATGCTTGAATTGGCAGAAACATCCCTGTGCCTTGCTGAGATGCAGGATGTTACAGAATTATTGTTTCCACTTATTTTATTCAGCATACTTCAATAATCTTGTTGTAATAGCGTGGATGGTGACCAAGGAAAATAGTAGGAGTGGAGTAAGAGATTTCTTCAAGTGATGTAAGTGCTGTGCACTCAGGAAAATAGTCTCTAGGAAGAACTGTTTTTGAAAAATCAGTCGGAGAGTAGCCTTATTCTTTCGTCCTATTCCCTCATCATCTCCGACCTCCACTGCAAGGCTATACATGCACAAAGGAAATGTCCCAAGGACTGAAGTAGTATTTAATCCCGTGCCACAATCTGGTTTGAGATCTAGTAGTTTGCAACCTGTGGGTTGTATTGGACATCTTCCTTCAGCGTGAAAATTGGTCTTTATAATGAGGTCAGCAATTTTGATTATAGAGCCATTATGGTCCATGAACTTTAGCTTACAGCTTTTCTGTGTGTGTTCTGTGGACAATGAAAAAGGGCTGGACACTTGGATTTGAGGTGGGGTGGGGTGGAGTTTTTCTGTTGTTTGGCCAAGCTATTAGTAGTAAGGGAAATAAGAATCCAAGGTTCCTTGGATGTGTGCCCACTCCCTGTGACGGTGTAGCTTCCAGCCTAGCGCTGAAAACCTGATTAATAGGCAATTGCTGTCCATTAAAAGTCAGCTAGATCAATTGTGCAGATCACTGGAGAGTGAGTGCTCAGGTACCAATTAAGTGAAACATAGCAAGTTAGTTCTTTGAGATTGTTTCTGAGCACTAGGTATATATGGTCATGTATGTTAATATAAGCTTATTTGAAAAAAAAAAATTGTTAAACCACTCCTTCTTTGCTGTTTTTCTGGTGTAATAACATGCTATTTAATAGGAAAGCGTTTTCACACCAGGTGCAAATTGACTTTGCAGCCTTACAAACACTGCAGCAAAGTTCACAGCTCACAAAAGAGCCATTCAGCACAAAAGTAAACATTTTAAAATTATTTGATACCTTCAGTTCTGTCCCTAGTGATGCTAATAACAGTGTCCATGTCTTATTTTCCTCTTTTAATGAGCACTAAGCAGCAATATTTTTGACATTTTCAGTGGAGAGGCAAAGGGTTCTGTCGTGTGAAGACTGTTGCATAAGCTGTGTATTGTAAGGCATTTTGGCAGGGGTACAAACTTTCTCACTCTGTGCTATATCTGTTCTGTGTATACAGAGAGACTCAGTCCCTAGGGCTATCAATCTGGCGTCTTTCATCAGCAGTAAATTTACTGCAAATATTTTTTGTCTGCATGCAAAAAGAAGTGCTATTAAACCTCTGTGGACAGGAGTAAACATTCAACTAGATGCATCTTCTGTTTACTTCTCTCTGAATTCCTCTTCATCGAATTCTGATGAGCACATTCTGCTGACTCAAATTCACTCAGCTCATGTTTGTGTATATGTCTTGTCCTAAGTCTTTATTTTGGACACTTTGGCTATGTTATCTTGCTCAAGAGCTTGTCACGCTAAAGATCTTATTACTTTTTTTCATATTTTTTTTTAATCTGCTTACTGTATAACTGTGATATGTTTCAACATGTGTTGCTAACTTATAAGGAAGGTGTAGAAGAGAATGATGTTAGTGTCAAGTATTTCTCTAGACAAATTTTGCTGTATTGCATGCTTGCTTTTTAGGAATGGAGTTGCTGAGGAGCGTGAAGTTTCTTCTGCTGTTGTTCCAAGACACTGCTCCATCTGTCCAAACTGAATTGCTAATATGTGGCCTTATAATGTGAGCTTTAACACTGCTTATCTCTGTCTATGGGATTGGTTTAATTTTCATGTTTTATTTTGTTTGGACAAATAATATTACACTGCAGGGCAAATTGAGATTAATAATAACTTTGGGATTTAAAAAAACCCTGAATCTAATCCTTTTATTTGTTCTATCTTTGCAATATGAGCATTTTAGGAAGACTTTTAGGGTTACTTGATGAATATCTCATTGAAATAATATGAAAATTTGGAGTATACATTTTGGAGGTTCTTTCCTAATGGTTAATACTTGGAATTTTGTGTGCTTTTAGCCTCAAAGTGAGGGCATGGTGACCTCAATACTTTAGACCAGTATTTCAGCTGGTCCTGCATCACAGTTCAGGTGTAGTTCATTCTATTACAGCACTACAGTTGACTCATGGCAAAATAAACAGTTGGGGTGCATCTGTCGGGAAAGTTACAAGTTTGTAAGGTGTTCAGTAATATTTTGGCATCTTCCTTTATTCATGTCTTTATAAAATAAAGTGACGTTCACAATGCAGAGCCTACATACTTGATCCTAGGAAGATTTTATGACAGCTGGCATATAAAAATGCCCTTTATCCAATGTTGTCTTGGTAGCTGCTTAGTTTCTTAGCTGGATTTCTCTTTTTTTTTTTTTTTTTTTTTTTTTTTTTTTTTTTGAGGAAGACTATTAAAGTCTACTATTTTAGCACTGAAATATGACATCATTAGTACAAGGAGAAATAGTAATCATTCACTGTCTCTGTACATTGTAAATCTCCTCCTATCTTGGAATCATTTAAACTATCTCACTTTGGGTTTTAAATGAAATTAGTTTTTACCCTCTTACAGCCCTGATGATAGGTTTTATTAACGTTTGTGATATTTGGGACTTTCTAATGGAGAAATGTTTGTTTTTTAATGGCAACTGCTACTTCAAGTGGCCTTGATAATAAGAGTTTTCTAAAAAACTGATCTAAACCAGATTAGATGTCTGTTTACAGACTGAGGTATTACAAACATACATTTAGCTTCTAATAGAAAAAATGATACCCCTGTGCTTCAGAAAACGTGTCCAAGATCTATTAATCAAAAGTATGTGTAAACTATTAGATATATCTCATGTAGTCAGCATCTATTTACACAATTAGAGCTGAAATGAGTTACCTTAATAACTTTCTGTTGGAAAGGGGAGTGTTGAAACAGCACTCAAAGCTAAATTCACCACCGTGTTCGAGTGGTTGCAGCTTTGTTGACTTCAATTAAGTTACACCAGTAATTAATTGGGGGGGGATTGTGATCTAACATCTTAAACGTTAAAGGTCTTTTCTGGTTTATACATGATTGAATTCTCACTTACGCATTTAAAGGCAAAAAACTTGAACAAAACAGATGCTTAAATTTGGTCCTCTTTACAGTTCTTCTATGATCCCCTTTATGAAAATACCTATTGCTCAGTCTTTTTAATGTACTCATCTTTGTTACATCCCTGTGAAATAAAACAGTATTTTGCAGTTAAGAACTGCATTAAAGATGATGTAACAGTTTGACCGAATTCACAGAGGAGGTTCAGATGAAAGAAAGGATTTGATCTCAGTCATTTGTATGTGACACTGAATAATGTAGAAACTAGACCATCCTTCCCTTCTGAGATATAAAACCAACTGATAGAACATTTTTGTAGAGCTGCTGGATATTCTAATTTTCTAATGATGACAATTATTGAAGCTCTAACAGTTAGCTCTGTTCTTAATTAACCTTCTGGTTGAACCTACAGGTTTGATAACAAAGGGACTACAGGTATGTAATACTTGCAGACAAGAACTGTTTCATAAATTTTATGGACAGATTTCCATACTATTTGTGGTTGCTTCTGGCCTTGATTTAGGATCTAACTGAATATTTTGACCATGCTAATTTTTTTTTGTATTGATGACAGCTGGAAAACTTGTTCATCCCTCAGGTATAAATTATGGAATTCAATCTTACTATGAAATTCAACTGTCAGAAAGTCTTGAACACTCGAGTAATTTCTAAAGATGGGCAGGTAATTGCCTCATTCTTCTTGTATCTCCATTTCAAGGGACTGTATTCTGTCGTTTCTGCCTTTTCATATATTTTTTAAGTTATTACCTGAGATCATGAGGGATTTTAGATCATAGTGCGTTTCTTAGCTAACTCTTATGATGAGGTTATAGGATGTATCAGCTTTCTCAGGACCTGGTAAAGATTTGGATAAGAGTGAGCTGAGCTGAATAATTCTTACAAAAATAGTCAGTACTTATTTGCAGGAACTTTTGTCAGGTTTTTTTCTTAATAAGAAAAAAGTACCCATCCTAGAAAAGATGCATAAATTTGTCTAGTGGGAGTTTTTAATTTTTGTTATACTTTGTAATCAAACTTCCGTACATGTTCTGAATTGTAACAACAAGCTGAGAGTTCTTCAATTAGAAGGAAAAGTAAGAATCAAAAAAGGCAAATTTCTTCTCATAAGACTTAAAAGGAGTTTTGTGCACCCTGAGGCAGGACCAGTTGCTTATAGGTTATTCCTGACCAACATTTGTCTAGACTGTTGATGAAAGTGCAGCAGTGTTGAGAGTTCTCCGTCCTCCTAAACCAGTCTGTTCTACTGCTCTTCTACCCCTACCTGAGATTTGTCTGCAGCAGATCACCACAACATGAACAAAAAATGAGCACATCAAATGGTGAGGTCCCCTTTTATACCTTTCAGTGACATTTGTCCTAGTGAAGCTTGAAACTCAAAACTCTTCAGACACTTGGGGAGCTGATCATTGTGTATTTTGAGTGCTGAAAAAGAGCTAGTTTGTGTGAAATTTTTGTCTGAACTCTGCTGTATGTTCCATTAAAAGATACTGTTTGTTCCCAGACAAACCCCTTGTATTTAGCTGCTGACTGAAACATATTTTTATAGTAATGTTAAATATGGAAGAGTAGATTATGCCTGGCGGTATATGTTTATCATTGTTTATTAAAGCTGTGAATAAGCAGTATGACTAGGAAGCATAGAAGTTGAAAATAGCATGTGGAACTTCCTTTCAAAACCTCACCATTCCTGCTGTTTATAGTTGCAAAGATCATCATGCCTTTAAATGCCACTGCCACTTGAGAAATGTCATTTCAATGTCAGAAAGTGCCAAACCACCAAAGTGTTCATGCCTGGACATTTTAGTAAATAAAGTGAAATTCGATAACCCACTCCCACATCTGAATACTACTTGGAGGACAGCAGACTTGGCACCTTTGAAGAAATAGACCTACAAAACTATGTATCTGACACAGAAGCAGAAAACATAAAGATGTTTTTACCCCTAGTGCATTATTTCAAAGCTGAGCATAGGGCAAACTGAACAGTCAGGAGGAGATGAGAGTCTTTCATAGCGAGGCTGTCCAGTAATGGGATTGTATGTAAGACGATCTTGTGACATGACAAACTACTAAAGAGTCTGTGCTGTAAGACAGCACAACAGCACAGTAGTTTTTTTTCTGCAGAGGTGGCAGATTGGATAATGGAAGTATACGCAGATTTGTATTTTCCTTTCTTCAGAAACAGTAGCATTCCAACCATTTTGTGTTGCACATAAAACACAATTCAGAGCAGAATTCTGCTAGCTGGAGGTGGTCTAGCTTTGTGAGATGATTATAGCTAAATTAATTGCCTACCTTCTTCATCTGCTGTCTCTTTCCTTCTGTAGCAAATGGTGTGATGGTCATGTATGCCTTCTACAGCTTGTACTTTTCTCTGGTTTTCTTTGTTGGCTGTGGTGAGGCAAAGGCATTGTAATGTGATCTGGTGATAGTATTGCAGGTTTCTTTAGGTGTGTCTTGGCTTTTCACATCATCAGAAGCAAACAGATGTTAGCAGAAATTGCACCTGCATTTTCTCAGGAAAACGTAGGGACTTTTTGTTTGTTAGTTCCTATAACAGCATAGTAGGCTTTCCTCTTTTTCTTGCAGGCTAGTGCACTTGTAATGGTATGTTGTATGTAGTTTTCAGATACTGCCATATAGCTACTCTGTCATGTAGAGTTTCCTCTGAATTGCTGCATCTTCATTTTGGTAGTAAATGTAATTGTTCATAAAATGAGATCAACATTCTTACTTGGATGTGGAAACTAATGTGCAATTATAAGAACTTGCAATACATGTTTTGATTTTGTATTCACATTGGTTTGTATTAATTTTTAAAAGGTTTGTTATTAATACGGTAAATTAAATGTGGTCTTGTAAAGTATCTGTACACCAGCTATCAGGAAGATCAAGAGATTTATTCTTTTTAAGAAATATATGTTTATATATTTCAGTGTTTCTACAGTTTTCCTTTTTTGTTGTAGTGGTAGAAACATCAACTCTGTGAAGACAATGGTTTAAAAAAAATCCTGTTTCCTTTTCACAGAATCAGTGTGATTATTTTTTTCTACTTGTATTTTTTTTTAAAGGAAAAAAAACAACAAAACCCCTGCAACAATAAAGAAAATTAAATTCTCTTAATCCTAGGTACTATCTAGTTTTTTACCTGTCCTTAAACCTGAGATTTGCTTAACTTCTGAGAAAGGATGGGGATTCCACAACATCTGTAGACAGCCTATTTGCTTGTTTATATGACGTTTTCTAGGTTAAATAACTGTTACTACATGTAGTGCTCTCCCTTCCTCTCTAAAACTCTTACCTGGCTGTGATCTAGGTTCTTATATTTGTGCACATCTTGTTTTGTGTACATTGTGCACAAAACAAAAATACCAGGCTGTAATTGATCAGTGTCTGGTAGGACATAATGAACTTCTTGTGCCTGTAACACCTGCTGTATTGTATCTCAGGGGGGCGAAAACTCTTGGACTCACAGTCAGTTTTCTGTTTGGTATCTCTTTATGAGGTGGTTTTCATCAGAACAGAATCTGTGATTCTATGGCTGGTTGGTTAATCCCTATTTCATATAGATGTGCTTCACTTATTCTAAAAGATACGGTGTGTTCTGTTTGTCTTAGTGAATTTCACATTACTCCTTTTGGAGCGCTTATTGCTACAATTAATTTTGAATTAAATGCTCCAAAATACTTATGACTGCTGCTAACTGCAGATTTTACATAGCTACTGTGTTTTGTCATCAAAGTGAATGAAAAGATTGAGTAGAAGCAACACTGGGAACCATCTGAAATGCCCGCTCAATTTGAATAGAATAATGTAGGTGATATAGTGGGGAAACTGACTTTCAAAGGATTAAAAGACTTGAATCTCCCTACTTAACATAGAATAATTAAGTGGCATGGAATGAGAGAGGGAAAATAATGTCTTTGGCAGAGGAGCTATATGAATGCAGTCAAATGGAATAAAAAAATTGTCATAAACTTTTTGAATGTTAGAACATTTTTAGCCTTTTGCCAGCAGATATGGTGTTACAAATTTGATCTGTAACATACTTCTGATATCAGTCAATTAAATAGTATGCTATATATTCAGTAAACATTCACAAAAACCACCTTCCAGGTTATCCAGCTTTCCAGGATAGAGGAACTGTGTTAGTGTGAGGTTATGAGGAAGGCAGTGTCATTTGTTCGTTTGGTTTGGTGTTTTTTTAGTGCTTTGGTTTGGTGTTTTTTTTAATGCTCTCCTCAAATGTTGGCTGTGCCAGGTCAGGAAAGATCCTAGTTCTTGTTTTTTTCCAGAATACAGTCCAAACAACTGTATTTAAGCTTATGTTTCCTTAGTAAGGATAGATGGAAGAAAGGCTCTGTACACACAGAAAAATGAGCAATTAAAAAAGTTATTGAAATTACATAAGTTACATGAAGTACATGAAAGAGAACACTGAAGAGCTCAAGCTTTTTATAATTGAAATTGACCTAAAATAGAAGTACCTTGGTATTTCTGAATGTATGTACTGTTTGTTCTAAAGCAAACAAACATACAACTGTCTTCAACTCAGACTGTCTTTTAGCCGCTTGACAAGTATTTTCCACCTTATTTTTGATTTATGCTATAATCACCATGATTATACATGCCAATTGCACGAATCTGTGTGGCAACTGGAACTGAAGCACTTTCATTCGTTGGCATCTTTTAACAGAGGTCAGCACAGTTCTGCTCGGTGTTAGCTTTTATTTCAATTTTGGGCATCCAGTGAAGGGAGGAAAAGATGTGCCTAGGAAGAAACAAAGTGTTTTTTTTCTTGGTACAGTCTTTGTGTGCACAGGTCATGTCCATGGCAAAACAGTAAATTCAGTAACTGCATGTTAATGGCCTGTTAAATACAGTTCAAATCACTAGTGACTTTAGTTCCATTTTTGTTTGTAAATAAGTGTTTCTACTTGTTTTTACACAAAGCTAAAGTTCATTTTTACAGGATTTAGCTTCACTTTGGTACCTGCCTGGTGCCTTGGTAAAGTCAGAAGGAATTACAGATAGCAACATTAAAAACCAGGAAGGAAAACAAGCTTTATCTGGGGAAAAAATCCTTTTAAAAGATCAAGACTGAACTAAATTCTTTGAACTGGCTCTTCCTGGATTTTCATTCTCTAAGGAGTCATAAGGGCTGTAGGAAGGAATATATTTTTCAGGGCTACTTTTATTTGGAGAAATGCTGCGTTTCAACCAATAAACCAAGAAATGTTGATCTATGCTAGGTGCAGAAGCTCTCCAGCCTCTCAGCTAGAGAAGGACTATCATTTTAGCCACATGTTAAAAGGAAATGAGTTAATATTTTCTAGCAGAATGTCAGCTTCCTCTATAGTAACTGTCACTTGTCAAAAGCATCTTTACCTCATTTTGCATAATCTAATAGGAAACACCTTGTTCAAATGCATTCACATTTCTGTTTCCCTGTGATAGCTGTCGAAAAGATAAACTGTTGTCTACAGTACGCAAGAGTGGTGGTAGGACATCCTGATTTTTAATTACTGCTGTTAAAATGAATTTGTTGTTGGCAATTTACTTCAGCCTCTTTTGTTTGATATATCATTTCACCTCTGAGCTGGGGAGGGCAGCAGTAGTTATTATTTAATATGCTAGGAAGAGTAAGTGAACCTTTTAAGTTCAACATAGTGTTTGGGGTTATTTTTTAATGCTTTAGAACAGTTTTCAATGCATGCGTGCGTGCTTCCCTGGAACTCCTCACTGTGTTTATGCAGCCTGGACTTTGTATGCTTGTTTGTGAGGATGTTTATTGGAAACAGTGTCAAAAGCCTTACCAAAGTCAGGGTAAACAGCATCCATTGTTCTCCCCTCCTCTGCTGAAGCCAGTCGCCTCTTTGTAGAAGCCTATAAAGTTTATTAAGCACAATTTACCCGTCATAAATCCATGCTGACTACTCTCAGTGACCTTCTTGTCCTTTATATGTCTGAAAATGATTTATTTTTTTCTAAAAAGGATTACTTGGTATATCACCTTCCAGGGACTGAGGTGAGGCTGAGCAGCCTGTAGCTCCCTCAGTCTTCCTCCTTGTCCTCCTTGAAGATTGCAGTGACTTTTTTCAGGCCTTTTAGCAACTACAGAGGTTGTGAAGGAATAATATTGGGAAAATCTTTTTAGTAATCAGTAACAGAAATATGTTTCCGTGTATAAAGGAAAACCTACTTATTCTCTAAGGCATTTTTTCTGTTTTTCTGTGGTTTGAATTCTTCTAGCAAGTAAAATTAAACATTATCTTGCATATTTAGCAAGTTTATATTTCAGTTACTTCAGTTGTGTATACTGGGACATAAGACTGAAGAAAGCCTGGTGGAGACAGTTTTTCTTAAAATGCCTTTTCATTTAAAGGAAAGGATAGGAAGTTGCTGTAGGAGGCTTGTCCAAGTTCTTCTATAATACAAGAGTGCTTGCAGATTTTTTTGGCTTCACTACTTAAAATATGCCCAACTACTACTTAAAAATTTATTAAAATAAAATAAAAAATTAAATCTAATGAGATGTACATAATGAAGCTGTATTTCATCTATATAGTTGCTAAGTTAAACCACCAGTATTGCCATGCTTCTAAAACCTAAAGATGGGAACTGAGACAGTAACAGTCCTGTATAAGTACCACATAACTCTTCTGCTAAGTTACCTTTTTTTTTTCCTGTGAATATGCATCTAATTGCAGCATTGATCAGAGGTACATGTTCACAAAAAGGGAAAATCGACCCCTGCTGAGAGTAGGTGGGGGATTAGGTTTTTTTATTAACAAACCATCTGCTACTGTATATACTGAAGACATGTTGAATGTTTTCTTGAAAATAGCGACAATCTGAGCCAATAAACAGGTTCTACTTGCATCTAATTCTTGTAACAGTTACTCTATCTGCATATTTGATATGGTACCATCAGTGACAGAATTAAAGGTTGTTCTGCTTTTATTCCTTCCTGTTTTATTTTTATTTCATGCAAACTATGATCTTATGTGACAAGAATGCTTTTGTTTTAGCTATGGATTTAAAGAGGGGGGGGGTCTGTTTATCTTTTTGTTTTTCTTGTTACCTCATCTGTAATGCTGAGCACTGCTGTAAAAATCAGGTCATGTAACAGATTATAACTGAATAAAAATACAAGTTTATAGATAGTTCTTTGTATGTAAATATGCTTTGCTTTAAGACTTACAACAAGGCCATAGATTACTGTTTGAAAGAATATTCCCATTCTTTTAAAATGTTATCACTTGGCTAATGTGATTCTTTATTGGCTGGCATTAATATGAGGTTATTTATTCATTACAGTCTACATATTATAAATACTTCTTTTGGTTTTATGTTTCAGGTCTAAAAATATTTGGAGGGAGATTAAATGGTTCAACAAGTAACGCTCTAATGGATGACAGAGAATTTTCACCAAACGATCTACAAATAGACTCAAAGGACAGTCTTCCTGCTGACTATAGGGTGGAAAGTTTAGCATCTCATTTGGTTTCTTCAGCAGATGAAAATGAAAATCAACTTGACAATGATGGGAATGAGGTTCTGACTAGTAGCAGCATTGCTATGGGACGACAGGATAAAGGGGAGCAGGACAGCATCAATAATAATGAGAATATGGACACTGGAGACTGTACCCCAAGCTGTAAAGAAAGTGAGACTGAGAGGAGATCTGTGAATGTCCATATGGACCCCCAGCTGGAGGAAAAGCCTATTATAGAAAAACAACCAGGTGGAAAAAGAAGTCCAAGAAGCAAAAGAAGTTCCAGTAAAAAATCTAAAGGTACTTTATTAAAAATGGTTTTGTTGTGTTTATTGAAAATAATAGCACTGTAATTATTATCTGTGAACTAATAAGAAAGATATATTGTAGTTGTCATACTAATTATTTAAAAAATTTCACTAAAGGTGGTTTTCTGGGTTTGGTTTGTTGATTTGGGGTGGGTTTTTTTCCCCAGAACTGTTAATGGTTCTAAATCAGATTGAGCTCTAGATGTTTTCACCTTCTGTATTTAAATGTTGGCTATGTAGCAAATGGAACATCAAGGAAGCACAAGTAGAGGGAGGTGCAGAATTTCAGTATGGAAATTGGGCTGACTTCCAAATCAGAAGAGCCAGAAATTCAGGCAGTGTGGTTTTGTTCATTTGAACATCATGCTCAAGTGCAAGATTTTGGTTTCTTGATTCACTGTCAAGGCTTGAAATCTTTGTATGTGTACCAAATAGTTTCACCTTGGCCTGCTGTTGTCAAAATTTACTTACATTTTCAAAGTTTAATAGATAGTCCTAGGATATTTTATTTATTACCCTGTTTGGGGTAATGAGCTGTTCAGAAATGTGTTTGTACCAATTTTTTACTTCTCCTTCAGATCTTTTCGATATGAATGGATAAGGAAAATGCAAATGTTCATTACATACTCTTATTTGAGATGCTTCTGATGTTTTTAAATGAGTAGGATTTGTCTGCATCAACACAATGTGTTATTATATTAGGTTTTTGCCATAAATCATAAAGATTATGTGTCACAGTGCTGCAAATATATTAATTAAAATCAGTGTATTTCGTTGTATAGATGTATTTGAAAGTTGCTTGGAACACTTAGAACAGTTGAATCATGCCAGCTTTTTTTTCTTCTTTTTTTCCATCTAAAGATTGAGTAGAGAGGGAATTCAGCTACTTAAAATAGATAACTTTAAAATAAAATTTTCTGAATAAACAGCAATTTTTCATGGCCTAGTCTGAAAACTGATGATGATCTTAAAGAATTATAAAATAGATAAAGAGAGAAAGGAAGGAAGCCTTGCGTTCCATGTCTTGTACATATAGGCAAAATCTAGAAGAGAAAAAATATTTTTTCTAGTAGAGATAAGAGGATCCTGAAAGTTGCCATCGTCATAAGAATGGTAAGTTCTCATTAAATCATGCAGAAAGTCATTAAGTATAAATCTCAACTGTATATTTAATGTTTAAAAATAGAAGAAAATACTCAATTAAAATGAGATTGGAGAAGTAACTGAGAACTGGTCATCTGTATGACAGGAATAACAAAAAAAAAAGTTGATGAAATGTGATTCAGATGGGTGGACAGAGATGTCTGAAGGACCACAAAAGGAAGAAAAGGAGAAATTTGCCCAAACACTGGAAGTTAAACTTTGCTTGTATTCTCTCTGCATTAGTTTGTATTCTTGTTGAGAAATGCAATCAACTAATGCAGAAGTACCACAGAACAAGCTGTGCACAGTAGATCACTGTTTTAAGGCACAAAGAAGAAATCTGAAATTCAGAAAACACCATGGAAAAATCTAGAGAAGTAAAATACCACAACAGAGAATGTCCTGCTTTTAAGAGTTTGGTTGAATTCCTATGGACAAAGTTTTACTACTTTAATAGCAAGAACCTTGACTATTACAGAAAGGAAAATCAAAATATAAAATTGCATTATATCTCCCACTAATTACAGGTTAGTTTACATTTTGCTGTTTAGATATTCTCAGATGATGGTTCTCCTCTTTCCACACAATGCGGTGACTGTGTCACAATTTCTTGATGTTGCAAATGTCTTTATTTTAGTGAGAAACTTCCATTTAATTTTTAACACCAGCTATTTTAAACAATTCCTGAGTATTCCTCTACGTAAAAGAACCAAACTAGCTTTCTTGACTTTATACCAACTCAGAGATAAAGGAGAGAATAATCAAACCAGAGTGGAAGATCCCTGAGTGGGTGACAGCAGAGTGCCACACAAGCAAGCTGGAGTCACAAACTAAATATTTGTGTGTATTATGGTGACATTTTTAAAATTTTTATTAACTACTGAGAAATCATGGATGAGTTACTTTGACTCATAGCTAAAGAAGAGATTTATGAATCTTCTCTTTCCCTGTAAGCAGACCTGTTACGGTCTCTGTTAAATGTTGCCATTCTGGAAAATATGAGATTTGACTTAAAAAGCATGTTGTTCATATTCCTTCTCTTGCTAGTGACTAAAGCAATGAGCCTGGAATATGGAAAACTACATTTTTGCTTTTTTTATTTATTTGGGACTTACTCAGCAGAAGCTTGGTGATTGTTAAAGAAGTTAATCTTCAGAAGAAAGAGCAAGTACTCACACTTGCAACGTTTGAAACCTTCTAAATATCTGCTTATAAAGCATACACTTCTAAGTATTTGATTGTTATGTTTCTGTATATGCTTGGAATGTGTTAGGGCTAGAATTATCCTAAGTCCTACAATCATTGGACTGGAATGCAAGATTATGAATAACTGTATCTGGTTGAAAGTTTACCTAGTTCAGTACCCTTCCCCTGACAGTGACTAATAAAGGATGGGTAGGTAAGAGTATGAAGGGCAAGGCAAAGAGGTAATGATTTGTTCATGTACTCTCCTTGCCATCATCCATTCAGGACTCCCCCAGGTGGGAACTGCTAGACTGCAATAGCTTACAGTGAATGTGTCACCTGACTTGCAGTTGGTTTCTTGAGTCCATTTGGGTGTCCTGGGTAAGTAGTTTCAAGATTTCACTTATGTGTTCTTTGAAGAAGCACCTCCTTTTAGCTGTCTTGATGCTGCAGTAGACATATTAAGAATGAATTGGCAAGTCTATAGCTTCCGGATCCCAAATTTCTCACGTTCTTTTTGTATACTAATAACAGTTTTGAATAGACTGCGATTATATCTGTTTGAGGAAACTGATGTTCAAGAAGTGAGGTAAATTTAAATTGACAAATTTAAACTTTGATGATTATTCATACTTGGTTTCCTTGTAATGAATTGTACTAACTTTAGTGCAGTAGAGATAGTGATTCATGAGGTGTCATCTGCTTCAATGTATTTTTGTAAATGTGGACTTCAAAATATCCCTAGTCTTTGTAAATAAATTTCATATTTTTCCAAAAGATCAGTCCTGGCATAACTAGTAACATGGCATTGTAAAATCAGTGTGGAATTCCTTAATGTAATATAGCACAGTTACTTACACTTAATCATTTTACCCTAAGTTAAATTCTGCAACATATGCTTTTCCTGTAAAATATTCAACTTGTTTCTTGAAGCAGTTTGAAGGTGGAAGAAGAAAGTGGAGTGATTGGGATGAATTTGGTGTTGCAGCAAATGAAATATATGAATATAAACTAGTCAAATTATATGAAAATTCTAGGAATGTTATCTTATTTGGGGTTCTGTTCTACACTAAACCACTAAACAAGGTTTTGAGCTTGCTCAGGTAGAATTACATCTTTACCAATACTACTGTCTTAAAACCTCTTTTTTTTTTTAATACTTGCTTGTCTTTTTTTCTTTTTTTTTTCCCTTTTTTTTTTTTTTCCTTTTTTTTTAATTGTTTTTTAA
>JAVJGJ010000059.1:87135686-87151806 GCA_035590215.1 Microhierax caerulescens
TTTTTTTTTTAATACTTGGTTGTCTTTTTTTCTTTTTTTTTTCCCTTTTTTTTTTTTTTTCCTTTTTTTTTAATGGTTTTTGAATGAATCAGTCTGAACTAGCTTTCTGGTATTGAGTACCAAGAATGTTTAAAAAAGGGATTACCATATGTTTTCTGTACTAGAAACTTCTGTTACAGCTGACTTAAGCTAATGCTACTGAATGTGAAAATTAAAATTCAATGAAAAAAAGAGGACAATATCCATAATTTTATTTTGATAGCAAATACCTCCTACTTCCACCTCTGACTCATTCTCGGGCAGGTGGCGAAGTGTCTCTGAATTCATTTATTTGCAGTACTGACGAAACACAAAAAGGGTGGGACATACTGAAAAATGCATTTATCATTTTTATTTAGAAGGTCTGTCAAAATTGGATCTTTTTGCAAGCATGGCACTGCTTCTGTGAACTCAGGGAAGCTTTGAGAAAATTTCCTTCTCCCCGTGTCTTGGGAAACATTGGCATACCCAACTGGACATAGAAGATGTCAGCTGAAACTGCTCTGAGTCTCACAGAACAGAAACCTGATCCCAGCTGTCTGCTACATTTCTAGTGCATGCTCTGGCTATTGGAAAGCTGATATCTTCGGTGTTTTTTCACATTTATTTTCATAAAAATAAATTTCCATTCTAGTGTGGAACCAAATATTAATGTATAGAGTAAATATCAATGCTTTGCAAAGTGAAAAACTTAATCCTCACTTCTTAAAATATCAGAAATAAATGTATTTTTTTTAAAAAAAAAAATCTGCTTTGGACAGCAGGATTGATTCCAGGAAGAAGCAATGTTGTGTGCCATTTTCAAAAACATAGTGAAAAAAAAATAAATAGGGTTCTTAGCCCATAACACCTTTATGATGAAACAGCATTACTAAGCATTGGTGCCTCAAGAAAAATTCTTGTTATAGTGCCACTGAGGCACAAATGCTGTCTTGTGTTTAAAATAGAAGAAGGTAGAATTAACCTGAATGGCTGTAAGGCCTTGCTTCAGAATGAGGGGAGTAATTTGAGGGCAGAATTTGATTCCAAGTGAATGATAGCTCAACTATACGTAGGAATAATATGCAGTTGATAAATTATGTCTTAGCAAAGTACCACAATAATATGAAAATGAAGTTTTTTTCATGACAATTGCTATTGAGCATGTTTCAGTCAACAGTCATGTTTTGATGTGACAGGTGATTATTAACTGCTTAATGAAGTGCAGCTTGAAGTGATGGGGGATTTTTTCTGAGAGGAAAGGTTTGCCAGAACATGTGGACCCTCTTTTCTGGTTTCATGATCATGTGCTGAACAGAAAGCTGTATTTTTAAAGACACCTTAATTCCATCTCTGAAAATACTTCCTGGTTTGTGTCTTGCAGTCAGTTATGTCTCTTGTTGCCTTTGGCCCACAGCAAGCCCAAATAAATACTGGAAAAGCAGACACATGCATTAATATTGAAGAAGCAATCTTAAATTACACCCATATTTTGGTGAAATGTAGTAATATTTCTGGCAGTAAGTCCTGTGAAAATAGCCACCCACAGAGATTATTAGTACTCTTGACCTGGATAGTTTACTTAATAAAGAGTTTAAAATAACCAAGAATGAAATGGTTGGAACTTCAGTGGACAAACTAGTGCCTTTTGTAAGCCCTAAATCTTTCAATTGTGATGAATGCAAGGGGTTCTGAAATATGCTGCATGCCCAAATGGTAGAAACAGTGTCCCCCACCGGGGAGGGGGACGACACTTTTAAATAACATGATTTTCAGAAACTGGGTGTAGCTAGGGAATAATCACATACTCATCATAACTTGAGTTTATAAAAGTATTGTGCACATTTCAGTAGGCAAATTCTCTAAATTGTTTCAAAAAATTATGGGATTGTTTTTTAAAAATTCGAGTCCTATGTAAATGTATCAAGTTTGTAGTTTTATGAAAAAAGAAATATTCATTAATTGGTGGTATAAACTGTAGTTTTCTGGTTACACCTATGACTGTGTGTTATAGGAAGCCATTGTTTATTGCTTTTGTTCTGTGATCTTCATGATAAACTGGTCCAGTCTGTATATGGGTAGTTGATTTCTCCCACTACTACTGGCGGCTCTACACTTCATGTCTAATCTCATTTAACATTTCCTGATAACCATCATATTCAAGATCAGCAATATACTACAGATATTTCATTTCTAACAATAAAATAGGGGATTTGCACCCAGAAAGTTTTTCCAGCAACATTTTTGTGCTGTTAAACTTTACATTATCATACAATTATCATAATCATACAATACAAAACATACATATTGCCAGTCATCCACCTGCATGTCTGACTTTTTTAACTTCTATAAAATTAGAGGCAGGCAACAGTGGACTGCCAGGGAACATACCATAGATAACCTAGTTTTCTGCTTAGCAAGAAGTTCTGAAGGCTAAATTCAGTTTACACATCCTGGTGTCGTTACTACCAATGTAGATCACTGCTACTGGCTCATGCCCTGGAGTCTCAAGTCATAGGATCATGTAGGTTGGAAAAGACCTTTGAGATCATCAACTCCAACCGTTAACCCGGCACTGCCAAGCCCCCCACTGAAGCATGCCCCAAAGCTCCACATCTGTGCTTTGTTTTAAACACCTCCAGGGATGGCGATTCCACCACCTCCCTGGGCAGCCTGTTACAGTGCTTGACCACCCTTTCCATGCAGAATTTTTTTCCTAATATCCAACCTGAACCTCCCCAACACAGCTTGAGGCTGTTTCCTCTTGACCTATTGCTTGCTACTTGGGAGAAGAGCCTGACCCACCTTCCTACAGCCTCCTTTCAGGTAGTTGTAGAGAGCAATAAGGTTACCCCCTCAGCTGCCTCCTCTCCAGGCTAAAGACCCCAGTTCCCTCACTAGGCTTGCATTCCAGTCCCTTTCCCAGCTCTGTTGCCCTTCTCTGGACACAATCCAGCACCTCTGTGTCCCTCTTGAAGTGAGAGGCCCAAAACTGACAGGGTTTCCTTTTCTGCCAGGCTGAATGAACTGTCCAACTATCTAGGGATGTTTTCTTTTGCACTTAGCAGGACAGTCCCCCTGGACATGTGTCCCCCAGAGTAGAATCCCCCACTGTCATCATCTGCTTCTTTCTGTCCTTTAAGATGCTGTCATCATTGGGAGGAGCTACTCTGTTATCATCTGAAGAACAGGTCGAATTGTCCTTCATTCCTTCCTTCAGTTCCTGGGACATGTCCCTGTACAAGGTCCTTGGCAGGAGTGAAGAGGCAAACAAACTGAGAACATTCACACTCTCTTTGCCTGCTTTTTTCCCTTCTTGAAAAAAACTGTTGCAAACAACCCAGCTTTCTGTCCCTGCTGTATTACAGTTCTGTCTTAGTGGAGAAGTTTATCCATTTGCACTTAAGTATTGTTTTTTGTAGCTGAAACTCTAACACCAGTCACAACACTTTTTATTTTAGGCCATCCTGGTCTCTTATTAATAACTCTGTAGAACAGTTTAGACCAAGAGGATTTTTTTGCCCCAAGTTAAAAGTCAGGTCCATGTTAGAAATGTGCAAGTATACTTTATGTATGTTACCTTGTTTTTTCAGGTATGTAAGCTGACACTGAGACAGACCTATCACAATTAATTCTGACAAGACCAGTATTTTATTTACATGCAGGGATGTTATTAAAGATACTAGGTTTTTATTCATAGCTTTTATATTGAAATTTCCTAAAAAAGCAACTTGGTTTATTTTTTTGGATTCTAACCTAAGCACTTGTTCTTTTTAAAGGAGTTCCTACAGTGGGAACCACAGCAATCAAGGAGGAAAGTACTCTTACTACAGACACAGATTCTGTGCATGCTGAAGGTGCTATTGAAGCAAATGAAAACTTTAACCAAAAAGAACAAAACCAGACGTTGCAGTCTCTTTTCTCTTTGCTCCGTGAAGAGGTTGAGCAGATGGATTCAAAGATACTGCCCCTGTGTCTCCATCAGGTACTTCCTATGATTCTGGGATGTTGCTCACAATTTTGTTTTTATTTGAGACCTTTATTCATTAGGAAAAAATGCATTAATTCAACACACACCAATATTCATACCTGGTCAAGGTATTTTGATTTATAATGGGTAGTCAAAGCAAATATCTCCTCTAAGGTCTTCTGATGTATTTTGAAAATTGCCTTGAAAGTGTATTCTGCAGTTAGGGGAAAGTCTTAAGGATGGGTTTTATAATTCCTCAAATGATGAAATTCTAGTTTGGCATGATGATTTAGGAAAACCAGTCTTCATACCTTAAATATGGTTTGTAAGACACTGGTATAGGTACAAGACAGATGATGTCTAGATTAAACATTTTAAATCTGGAATTACTTTTGCTGTTGCAGACTTCTTTCTAGCATGGATTTAATCATGAACGCTAACATTCAAGGTTGCTTAGTGTATACATTTTTTATAGCACAGTTGCCACACCTGTAAGGCCAGAGGAAATGCTGAGTAAAAGATTGCTTTTCAAATCAAAACCCGACCAGGATGTTTTTCTTTCTGGAGATTATGATGCAGGATGAGTATGTCAATAGGACTTGATGCAGTATTTATTGGTAGTTTAGTTGTGTCAGACTAACCGTGGACTAGAAGAGCAGAATGCTTGGGTGTAGGGTGTAATATGAGCTGTATATATAGATAGTGTACAGCCTGTGATTTGACTTAGTTGCATTATTTATATTGTGAAAAACTGGGTGATTGTGATATTTTGAAGTTCTGAACTGTGATGACACTCCTGTATTCTTATTCTCTTCAATATATATAAGCACTTGTATTTGAGAAATAGGTTTCTCTTTAGTATTGCAAATTACAGATAATTTATATTTGACATAGAATTTTAATTTTTTTTAATCTTTTTGAATGAAGATATTTTATATCATTCCTTAATTTATTTGAACTCTTTATTTTTGTTTGTACTTTTAGCCATGCCAAATTGGGTGGTTGTTCATGAGTCAGTACAAAGGTCTTTTTTGGAAAACAACAGAGTAGGGGCAAAAATTTCAAAATTTATTGCAAACATTACAGAGTGTTGTCAGACATGATGGAGGTGAAATCTGTTTGCTGCTTTTTAGATAAGGAAGCCAAACTGTAAGGGTAACAACCTGTTGAAAGTCAAACAGGAACTGTGACAGAACTGAGAACAGGATCTGCATTTCCAGATTCAAACATGTAATCAAACACCAGCCCTTTTTCTCCTAAGAATTATCAACCGTTTTGAATGGAAAGCTAACAAAACTTACGAGGATACAAAACACTTCTTAATCTGGGGAAAAAATAAAGGATTTTGAAGATAGCATTCATGTTTTGTTGTAAAGTGAGTCTATCAAGATTTTTTTTTCCTTTTCCAGTGAATTAACCTGTCATCTTCAGTCTTTTTTTCAGATTGCTAATACAGCCTGCCAGTAACTTTCTTTTGTGCCAAATCTAGCAAATACTCTTCTATCATATTCTCTTTTTATCCTGTATGACAAAATTCAGTATAAAATAAAGAGCTGCATCAGATGTTCTGGAGTATTTACAATCTGCATTGTTAGTGGGAAGCCTATATTAAATATTTAAAGGCTGTGGAATATTAAGGGCTGTTCTAAGGGTGAACTTTTAATTAAAATAGGATGTAATTTTTTTCCTGTCTCAAATGGGATTCATGTAATTTGTTTAGCATTTGTTACAGAATCTATGAAGCACTGTATATTTAACATAAATACAGAGCTTTGGCAGCTCCAAAAATCCTTTGGAGACTGCTGTAGATAGCAGACAAAATGTGAATAAAGCCCAATGCGAATAAAAAATAAAGAACCTTAGAATTGACTTACCAATTCTCTTTTGGAGGTACTGGGCTCAGAATCGTATAACAGTTAGAGATAAGGCTGAGCCAGGAATACACAGCTTGTAATCTAGACCCACTATCAAGTTGCTGTCTTTTTTGAGCAGTCATCTTTAGACTTTTACAAAAGTGCCCACTTGATAAGCCCTTCAAATTATGAGTGCCTGAACTGATACGTCCCAAGGGTTTTGAGGCTGAATGTTTGTGTGCTCCCACAGAAGTCATTGGAGTGTCAGCTATGAGGTGTCTCAACCTGAATGTTTAGCTATCAGGGTACCTGCAATTACTGGACATGTTTTACAACCGTGGCCCTTGTCACACTGTGCATGGCAAATAGGAAGGCTGCCAACATTTGCTGTCCCTGGAGATGGATGAGTTAGTGCTTTTAAAGGTCACTGATACTGTAGAGTGCTGCAGAGCAAAGTATTTTTACTTCTGAGGTTTATATTTTTTTATTTCATTGTATTTACAAACAAAGCTATCAGTATTCCTCAGCTTTCTAGGAAAGCCTGTCCAGTTTTCTAGCAAGCACAAATAAGTTGTTGCAAATCTTCAAGATTATTTGTCTACAGGGAGTAATCAGAAGAAAAATGTTTTAGTTACCACGTTAGCTTTTCTCTACAGTGTTACACCTTTCCATTTCCAGGTATCAGCTCTACCTTTTCTATAATACTCCTCACCACCAACTCAGATTCAAAGTGAAATTCTGATTAGAAACATGCTTATTTTCTGACTGTCTTTATGTACTTGCTTTCTTTGAGCTGGTTGCGTAGACTGTAGTACAGTGGTGTCTTGGCCATTCTAGTCCAAGAAATAATCCTTTACTTCAGTTCTGGGGGGAAAAAGCACCCACAAAGGAACCAAAAAAACCCAAAACAAATAAAAAACCTGGTACCTGTACTTAATTAACAAAGTTGGGTTTTTTTAACTGTCATTTCGACTTTTCTTCTGGAGCCACTTCCATGCTTATCATTTTGGCTTTGAAATAGCTGGTTGAAATAAAAACATCACTAGGAAAGGGATAGTAAATCTATTTCAGTAGTCTGTAATTAAAACATGTAGCTTTGATCTAGCAGTACCTTGGTATATGGGAACATAATTTTCTCTTATGTTTACATGCCTGTGTTCCTGGTTTATATATAGATTCTCAGGGTATAAACCCTTGGTGAGCGTGTATTTGCAGTGATCTCTTAAGCATAGGCATTATAAAATTATCCACCCAGGGTGACGTTGTTTTTTTAAAATGTTGCATCTAGGCATCTTGCATGCTAAGGCATAGAGATCCCATGTTCAAGTCCTACCCATTGGCTAAGATAGCAGCTGTTGTAGCAGCATTTAATGTCAGTTTGCACATTTTGTTAAGCTAGAAGGGCTGGAGATTGACGTAGGTGTTCAAGTATTCTATATGTAATCTCTTTTATGTTTGATTTTCCTGGTGCTCAGTAACTGCTTTGGAATGACTTTTGTTCTTTATATGAAACCTCCTTAGCACTTTGAGCTCTAAAGGCAACAAGGGAAATTTGCTTATTTCTTATGTCAACTCCCTGCTATTTCCTTGTTTTGACATATCTGTATTAACTCAACATCCATCTAAGAGAACAAGGCTTGGAGGATTGTTGTGGGTTTTAGGGTTTTTTTTCAATGGTCATCTTAGTGGCAAAGCTGTCATGTTACAAATCCAATTTTAATTGTTCTGTTATAGCAATGTCAGCCTAAGGAGGAAGAGCTGTAGATTTGTTCCATGTCTTAGCAGCAATGGTGCAAATCAAAGAACTGCTGTCTGGCTTAACTCCATGACTTGCTCTGTTGTTGAAGAGCTTTGGCTATCAGGATGTTGGGCTTAGTGAACTGACACACGACGTAGAGCGTCTTTAAATCTTTTTAACACGGCAGAGCAGCTTCAGGAAAGGAAGTAGTAGAAAGCTGCTGCAATAGTCTGGCTTCTGTGGATCGACTAGAAGTAATACAGATGACAACTAAGAACTTGAGTCCTTTTACGTTTATCTCATGAATTTAAAATATTCATACCGTACATATTTCAAATTCTATGTATTTCAGATATGTGTTGTAATTATTTATTGTAGATAGACAGTAAGCAGGAAGGTCTTTGGTATGTCTGAAGCTGTGATATGTGATACTTTTAGTGTCTTTCATCCAAAGATTGTTCTTTCTCATCAGTCAGGAAATCTCCATTTCTCCATTTTATCACATTCCACTGTAATGCTCAGGAGAGCTTGCAATGATCCTAATTTGGTCAAACATAAAGAAGCAATGTTCAATAACAGAATTCAAACTCTTCAACTTGTATCAGTAAACTCAGTACGTCTGTTATAGGTAATTTTAAAAGTTTCTAATATCATTAAAAAAGAAATTGTGAAGTAATTTTTTGTTGTTGTAACAAGATAAAAAAGATAAAACCCAACTAACATTTGGGCAAATTCATATGTGTGTGAGGACTTAATATTTCTTTGTTGTTCGCTATTCTTTTTAAACATCTTTCCTAGAATAAGAATATATGTATTTAGTCTGAACATTCATATTTCATCCAAACTAAATATGAACCTGCAAACCAGATGTTTAAAACTATGATAAAAAATTCATATTATATCCTTACCGCTCTCATGAAAATTATAGAATCCTAATTTTTCTCTTTTTTACTTTTGCAGATAGCTGAGACCTATTTTCAAGAGGAGGAATGTATCCTTTTACTTGTAGAAATTGTTATGCGATATTAACATAATCTGGCATGATAAAACAAAAAAAGACAAACGCTTTACCATTGACCCACAGGTTGTGGGTCAGGGTTAGAAAGAACTGGACAGCAGTAATTTACTCATGAGTGAATATACAGCATGTTAGCAAGTCCTTAATCAAACAGTTGGAATAAGAGTTAAGCAAATTGATACGATCCTTAGTGTTGTGCATAAACAGGGAAGTAAGAAAATATTTTCAAAGAAAATATTTCTGGTTTTATATGATAAGTTCTGTTCTAAGTATTAGTAGCTGGGCATATGTCCAATCTAGACAGGGTATGTATTCCATTATATCAAATAAGGCACTGTTATAGTCTAACACAAAACTATCACAACAGTTGATTAGAATATATCCTACAAGTGTCTAGATTAGAATAAAAATACCAAACACACTGAGCTAAAGGAGACCCGCAACCTGAAAACAATAGCAACATGTTGTTTGGCAAATGCTAATTAGTCAAAAGTATATCAAGATAGTTTGAGAAACTGTCATAGGAAAATACGGGTAATTGCTTCTGGCAACAGCTAGTTCAGTGGTCCAATTCCTTTTGATTGTTCCTAGATAGTACAATTTTAGTAAAAAAGTTATAGTAGTAGTTGAGTTTCTGCTAATTGCTCTAATATATTTCAGTAATTGTGGGAAAGAACAATTATATTAAACCTTAAAGTGAAATTACATTTTTAGAAAAAGTGGACTGGGTTTTCCTCTATTTGCTGTTAAGGGAAAACGATCAGACTTTATTATAAAAAGAAAGAGGCAAGACTGGTAAGCCCTTCAGGTATATGTGATTCACTAAGATGCATCATACATTACAGTATTTAGAGATTATTTCTTAATTATGTAATTTGTAACAAACAAAATACAGCAAATAGGCAATTGTAATGGTTAAATAACAAAGCATAAGAAACCTGGAAAGGTTTCCTTGAAGCCTAGCCAAATTATATTCGCCTGTAATACAAAATCAGAGAAATAACTGCTGGAATATTATAGAAACAATATATAAAATAAAATACCCATCACTGTTTTAGAAGACTGTATTTCTGTCTTGGTCATCTTGCTTCAAAAGCATCCATCAGAAATTCCAAAATAAACAGCACAAATTAAAGGGATGGAAAAAATTAGGCATGTAGTAAATTATGGCTCTGCAGGGGCAAGTACAGTAAATCTAAAATGCATTCAACAGCATGATAGAGAGTTTTTCTTTCATAGAAGTTGCTTTAATCAAAAGGCACTGTATTTAAAGCTGATCAAAAGAAATATTTTTGATGCAATGTGCACCTGATGTGTGGAATTCAATACCACTATATAATACATATTTATGAAGGGTATCTCCTCCGTGCTTGCAACCATCAGTTTCCTGAGGTTAATAAAGAACTTACTTGATCATGTTGCACTGTATTAATTATCCATGACAGACATTTTAATTCAGCTTAGAACTTCATATTAACAATAATTGAGGGTTTGTTGCTGTGATCCTCTAAGGCTATCTCTGTGATCTGTAATTCTGTTTCTAATAACAGATTTCTTGAAAGCAGGGAATGTCCTTTCCATTAATATTGTTGTTCATAAGCCATGCTATGTATGTGTTGCATGAAGCTGACAAGAATAACAAGTACTGGTTGTGTTTTTGTAGTAATTGCTCCAGTATTTTAATTAATATGGATAATGGAAAATATTTTTTCTAATACTACTAATAACTTCATTCACTGTACTCCTATCGTCATTGTACTGTAGAATTAAATTTCAAATAGCTGGCAAAACATGGCTTTAAACAGAAAAACTAACAAGTTGGGCTTGATGGAATGACAATTATCCTGACTATTACAAAATACGTAACTATCAGTGTACCTTTGTGAATATATTGATAACCCTAAGGGAGGGGAAAGAGTTCTTCATACAGAAGAAAAGTAAGCAGCATCTTCAGAAAGAAGACAAAAGGTGAACTCAGCTATCCAGCAGTGTTGTATACAGTGGTTGAAAAGGGAAAGGGCTATTTTGAGTTTGAGTTGGGGAAATTTTTTAAATACTGTCTCCAGCTGGTCAGTAGAAAGGAGCCATATTTTCAGTTAGTTATGGTTATTGGCATATAATTTGATTTCTTGAGAGATACATGCTGGTATTTGGGTATTTTGTTTTTCATTTCCCAGAGATCTCATATTCTGGTAAGAGGTGTCAGCATAATATTTTGCTTGTTTCTTTTCTAGAAAAACTTCTGTTGGAGCTAAGGCATGTGGGAAGAGGTGACTGCTGAAGAGAATAGGATTTTCATTTTTGAAGCTTTCCTCAACTTATTTTACTTCTTACTTGCTGTTTTCATGTCTGATATTATTTTCTTCTTTGCACAGAAATCTGGATGCTAGCCATTATTCATTTTTATTCAGTTGTGCCAAATTTCAGGTACATAACAATTGCCCTTTCAAATATGGTGCCAAATACAAATAAATCATAACGTGTCCAGATATGTGTGCATTTTTCTTTAACCTTCCATTCAGATGAGAAGGCAATGAAGTTCATTCAGCTTGAACGACTGTATCATGAGCAGCTGCTTGCAAATCTTTCTTCTATACAAGAGCAGTGGGGTGAGTAGAGGCTAAACTGGTGTGGTAGAAGAAAGAGTTAATTTGGTTTGTATTTCTAAGTAACAGAGTATATATTCTGCCAGCTTAAAATGTTATATAGCAAAAGCAGCATTTATATCAGAATTTCTCTGAATTTGTTATGAGAAAAGTATACCTGCTTTAGATTTCTTCTCACACATTTCATGAAAAAGGTGCAAATAGTTTGTCATTCGTTATTCTAGTAATTACGACTCTGATTGGTCCACAGTTGTTTTGAGCTTATTTTTGGTTTAAGGTTGATGAATCTGATGTGATGAAAATAAAGCATATTGTGAAAAGATACAATGCTTTTTTGCGTAGCCTGAAACAAGATTATAGAGCACACACAGAAGAGTTGTTAAATATGTCTCTGTTAATTAGTTTCACATATATGTTTTATGCTAAGCAAATACTACTATAATATTTTGGATAAAAGTGATTTTGGTTCAATTTAGAAAGAAAATGGAAAACAGCAGTTCCTACTCTGGTTACAACGCTGAGGAATTCAGCTAAAGAACTGAGTGGTGAAGAGCTGGAAAAGCTTACCAGAGTTTGCTCTTCACATCAACAGTAAGTATAAGAAAATGTTACTACTTTTCCAGTACTAATATGTTAGTGCAGCTGTGCCTACTTGCCAGTATAGGTGTTTTAAATATCAATGTCAAAATAAAAGTTGAATCTCATTGACTTCAGTGAATTTGATTATAAAGTAGTGGTCCTTTTTGATATGTAACTAAAATGTTTCCATTACCATCAATTTTCACTGTTTTAATATGGTTTTAGGAATGTGTAAGGAATAGATCTGAACTGTTTTCAGCAAATTATTAGTTGGCCAGAAATGGAAGTTTGGGTTTTAGTACTTTCAGTCAATGTAAAAACTGAGCAGTGTTAATTTAGACAGAGAGAGACTGTAAAACTGATGATGGTGCTTATGCCTAGTACCTATTGTTTTAGTAATTGTTTTGAAAGGGAATTGTCCAGCACCTCAGACTCCAGTACTCACATCTACCCTATAGGATTTTATTCCCAAATTTTCTACATTTTAGGACAAATCCCTAATGCTTCGAGTCATTCTTGTTGCCTTCTGTTGATTTCATATAGGTTGCGTAAACATTCTGAAGCAGTGAATCTGTGGTTTCCCTAGTGTGGCAGTATTCAGAAAAGTGGTGGAATCTTAGTTCCTACCTGCTTTGCCTGATGCATCTCAGCCTCCAGATTCAGCATGTCCCAGTATCACACTGGTTTGGACAGTGCCTAGGGTGCTCCTCTGGGTAGTACACACAGGAGATTGTACCATCGGGAAGGGGATCTGTTATTTTATGGGTGAATGTCCTACCTACTAGGTGTTGAGTTTAAGGGACAGATGGAAAAGATTATACCAGCTGCCACTGAAAAATGATCAGCCAGTGATGATAATAGGGAACCTAACCACGTTCAAAGGCTGTGGAAAGTCCAAGCTGTGACAGGGGAAATGCTCTCTGTCGATGGGGAGAGAGAACCTTTTCAAATATATTTGCATTGGCTAAGTCAGTCTAGATGTAACAGAATGCTTCTGTTGTTCATAGAGAGTATGATTTGGCTTCTGTGTGTTTTTTTTTTTCTTCTGGGTGACTGTACAGAAGTTTGAAAACACCCAAGCTGACTGCCAGAACCCAGTCAGGGATTGTTTATTTGTAGTGTGAATGGGTTTGTGAGGGAGCCCTTGGAAAGCCGGTGGTACCACAGGAGGAGGGGGCAGCTCTAGCACCACAGCATCATGTTTGCATGTTTACAGCAGGCTGCTGCTGAGAGATGGCACTCAAGTGCCTGCAGGGTTCCTCAGCCTGTATCTCCTTGCAAGCCCACTGAAGGATTAAGATTCAAGACTATTGCTGCTCTTTATCTAGCACCACCTCCCTATTGTCACTTCAGTTGTCACCCTCCTGAGAATAACTCCACTTTCTCCTGCTAAAACTTTGGTGCAGCCGCACTTCAAAATACAAAATTTCAGTCACATAACATCATTCCTGGTTCTGAGAAACCCTGCAATTAAAAATTAAGGCTTGTGTTCATTGGCCATAATTAATTCTCTGTATTTAATAGCATTAATCTGAACTCTAAGCAAAACCCTATTTTCTTTTATTGTTTCATACATTTTTTTTCCTAAGCTTTAATCTCAATTTATTTTGTAATTAAAATTATACTTTAATTTTTAGTGAATTACATGCAGGTCTTGGAAAACGTGAGCATTTTGCTTTTGTAATTGAAAGTAATGTAACGTCTTCTGATACTCAAGGTCTAGAGCTACATACTGGATGTGGTTGTTCTTTAAAGACAGTTTTGAGTGTCCCTATTTGAAGTTTAAATGGTAAAATTTAAAATTCTTCACAAGTTTTTGTTAGAGAGTATGAACATCAGTACTTTTCCCTCTTGTCCTTCCTACCTTTTTTTTTTTTTCAGTAGCTTTAAACAAAATGCTCAACGTTTTGTCTTTATCGCTGTGTGAAAGGCTGCGAGACAGATCGTGCGTGATAAAACACATTGTGCATGAATCTCTACAGAGTTTGCAAAGTCCACGCTGTGAGCAGTGCTGACTCACGAGTGAATCCCAGTGTAATCTGTGGGAGCTGCTGTATCTTAGAGTACTCAGAAAACATGTCCCAGTGTAAACAGTCTGTGGACAGGGAAATGGATGCGTTTTTTTCCATTCCACAATCGCTCTTACAGTGATCAGTATTTTTAATACTAGTAGATGCTAAGTCCTTACATGATTTTTAAAGTTGGTAGAGTTCCTTCTGAGCATAAAGTGTTAGAAGAATTTAGATGGCTTGATATGTTGCAGTAAATTTTCTTTTAACTGCTTTCTCAATTAGGTGGAGCAACGTTTGGGCTAATTGCTGATGATATTCACATATGGTACAGATCTGTGCTTGGAAGTATGCTAGCATGTTGACACTGTTTCAATGTAAGAAAAGTTCTGTGCTAATATTAGAGCAGAGCAAGGGTTTATAAGATGTCAATGACATTTGTTATGAAGAATGTTGCTACTAAGTTGTTTCTTTTTTTCTTATTGCTGCAGGCCACAGGCATCCAAAAATAAGGTAAGCAGCTCCTTAATTGAATTCTGCTTTGTCAAAGATTGCTAATAAATATATTTTTAATAATATTAGATACAGTCTTTCCAGTTTAGTATAGAAACTGTTTGAAGTTTGGATATTTCGAAAAATCACAGTGTTCCTGTTTAATTCCAAAAATTACAGGAAATACTATCATATTTTACAGCTAGTAGCTGCAGAAAATACATGGGAAAGTGGTTGTTTGCTTCAGTTAATGGAATCAAAAAAAATAAAGGAAAGAGAAGCTTCTGCTTTTAAATCAGGTATGTGTGTGTTTATGTGCATGCATAAGTTTGTTTTAAATATTATACTGTAATGATATATTCCTACAAATACTATGAAACTATTTCATTTGAAGCCACAGCATTTGTTGGATTCCCACAGATTCATTCATCTGTGCAAATTTTATTTTTTTTCCAGAACTGCACAATGGAGGTACTATGCCATTTTAATTAGTCATTGATACTCAGATTTGTAACTAAAGTAATTCTAGCCTCCATTAAAAAAAATCTTTTAAATGTTCATATATTTATAGCAGCCTACATAAGCTACAAAACGTGTAAAACTAGAGATAAGATAAATAATTTCTATGTATAAAATATAAGGTAAACAATCTGATGACAAATATTCTGAGTTGTGGCAATTCAGTACCATTAACAGTATTAGTAACTATTTTAAATTACATGCAATATACTGATTTTTAGACACATTTTTTTGTTACAGCAAAGAAAATCAGGAAGCTTTTAGGGGTCTTGAAGAGAAAAACATACTTCAGTTAATTTTTTTCAATACACACTTTTGTATCAGCTTCATAATCCTCCTCCATCCTTGGGGCAGTGGCTGTTTTGTTTTACTAATTTGTCAGAATGGCTGGATTCTTACAAAACATTTGCAAATGAATGAATTGTTAAAATGGAGGCAAATGGGGAAAGAGAATTGCTAGACTACCAGGCTGTGCTTTATGTGTCCTCTCTTTCAGCAAAATGTTTCTGGTTTTTACTATGTTCCAGTTGCCAAAGTTGTCCTAAACTGAGTGCCTTTCCTTGAAAGCAGCTAGAATCTCTCACAAGATGAGGGTTGGTCTAAGTGACCTCAGGAGGTCCCTTTCAAGCCAAACTATCCTACAAGTGTGTATCAGCCAGGAGTTCAGGAGAATCAGGGGTTAATGAAGATACATTACGTGTATGGATCTCTACATGTGTGGATCCTCCTCATCTTCATTCAGCCTCTTTCACCATGGCCCCTATGCTGCCTTTTCTCTGTCTTTGTTCTTGTAACCTAACTAAACACAAAACATTGAAAACACGAAACAAACGTGTTACAGCTCAGAAAGCAGATCAAAAGAACCCAGTGCTTTTTATTATTGGATGGTTGGAAATTCCCATGGAAAGAAATTAGGCACATGTAATTTTTCCATTGTTTTTATTCCAGGTGGAAACTAAAGCTGTCTGGTTCTGAACATTCAAAACTTATGAATTAAAAAGCATTTTGTGTCAATGTTAAAATACTGTAGTACAACATATAGACATATTAAACTTAATGTAGAAGTAATTAATCATGGTTGTCATCGTTTAACCCCAGCCAGCAACTAAGTACCACACAGCCACTCGCTCACTGTCCCCATCGTCATCCCCCGCCCCGCCCCCAGTGGGCTGGGAAAACAGTGGAAAAAGGCAAAACCCATGCGCTGAGATAAGAACAAGAACAATTTAATATGAAGTAAAATATAACTTAAGGGGGGGGGGAGGGGAAGAGAGATGGAGGAATAAACCACAAGCGGAACAAGCGATGCACAATGCAG
>JAVJGJ010000059.1:87151906-87189422 GCA_035590215.1 Microhierax caerulescens
GAGAAAATCTGCGGGCAACTGAGGAATTTTTTAATTTAGAGGATAAGTACTACTACAGATCCATTAGTTTTGTGACAGATACACCTAATACTTGTCGTGGTTTAACCCCAGCTGGCAACTAAGTACCACACAGGCACTCCCCACTCCCTTCCTTGCCCCCAGCAGGATGGGGAGGAGAATGGAAAAAAAGTAAGACTTGTGGGTTAAAAACCCACAATTTCATTCATAAAATTCAATTTCATAATTGAAATGTAATTAATAATAAGAGCAACAAGAATAATAGGGGAATAAAACCCCAGGGGGGAAAAAGACCCAAGCAAGTGAAGAAACCCAAGCGATGCACAATGCAGTTGCTCACCACCCGCTGAGCGATGCCCAGCCAGTCCCCCAGCAGCGATCGGTGGCCCCCAGCCAAGTCCCCCCAGTTTCTATACTGAGCACGATGTTCTGTGGTATGGGACGTCCCTTCGGCTGGTTGGGCTCAGCTGTCCTGGCCCTGCTCCCTCCCGGCTCCTTGTGCATTTCCTCACTGGTAGAACATGGGAAACTGAAAAATCCTTGACTTAGGGTAAGCACTACTTAGCAACAACTAAAATATCAGTGTTTTGCTAACATTATTCTCCTACTAAATCTAAAACACAGCCCTGCACCAGCCACTACCAAGACAATTAACTGTATCCCAGCCAAAACCAGGACAATGCTGTAAATGGAATTTTTTAAATGTCATTCTCTTATTGTAACTCCTGTCAAAATGTCATCAAAATCTTTGGGTTCCTGTGAAATGATTGTAAATTAATAAATTCATGCCATCCCATAGAAAACAGTTCTGCTGGGAATTTTCCAGCAGTGCTAAATACTTTTACAATACAAAATTATGCATGTTTCAAGCCTAACTCAAGTTTAAATGCTTAAGATTTGCAAAAGATGGTTTTCACAAGATCAGTACCTTCTTGAGGAAGGAATGACTTCTCACCCTGACATATTTCTTCATCTGTTACGGTGGTACGTGGTCAGTTAGCTGCTGCTGCCCCTCACCAAGTCAATGCATCAGCAGCATAGGGCTGAATGTTTTTCTTGCAGTTAGAAGGTTTTGGGTAGGGAAGGCATCGGTATGAACTAATAGAGAAATGGGACAGAGATGATCCAAAACTCAGAATCTGTATACACTGCTCAGTGCTGTGCAAAAAATGTTCGAGCTGTGGCTGAGTGATCCAGCTCAGGGCTAGAACCAGTATGGCCATGTGGGGCTGGCTCTTGATTTTGCCTGACCTCCAGCAGAATCTTATATTATAATAACCATACAGTTCCTAATATTTAAATATTTAACTTGTTCAGCATTAGCCTAAATGCATGGGCCTTCTCACTGAAAAGTTAGAATGCTTGTCTTCTGCTTTTTGGGTTTTTGGTTTTTTTTTTTCTTGACATCATGAAAAATGAGAAGTAAATAAGTAAACTTTTTCTTCTTCTCTTAGAAATGTATCTGCCAGTCTGCAGGGAGAACTACTTGACTCAGCTGCTAGTAGTAGAAGTCTGATTTACAGTAAGACAGGAAAATGAAATTCTCAGGATGTTTGAAGACTGTCCTTCATATGAATTCATATGTCCAAAATAAGAATTTATCTAGCAACTATCAATAAGAAGTATTAGCTTATACACAGATATATGTACGGATATATATACACATACACATATATATTACATTGTAGAGATTGTTGCACTGTACTATGGTAGCACTTTGAAGTAAAATCACACTTCTTTACTAATCTAAAGCAAAAATTACTCCATTGACTTATTGCAGGCATTTGGGAATATAGTTTGAGCTTTTGTGTTCAGTCAATCCAAAGAATTTGTGACCTCTCTCCTGGGGATACAGTGACAAAGAAGCAGCTTTATAAGAACTTGTCTAGTCAAGATTACGGGGAGGGTCACTGAATGAGTTTTCTGCCCTTCTGAGCAAGGGTTGTGAATGGTCTGTTCTGCTACATTTTCCCTTCTGGCAGATTTTCTCTTTGAGTTACCAACAGAGAGAACCTGCGTCCTTAAAGCTATGTGTGTATATTAGAAGATGAGATTTGATACATCCTGTATCCATTAATTTCTCCAGGTTTTGGCAGCAAGCCTTAATAGCTTTAGTGTTAACTAAAGATCATAAAATTCATGTGTTTCATGAAACCTTTTCTAATTAAATGATGAATTTAGAAAAACCACTAGCATAAGTTTGCAGTGTGTGCGTAAAGACCTGTTTCCAAGGTGGGGAGAAACTGCTTATACAGTGTTTTCTTTTAGGTCATATGGAATTTGTTTTCAAGTGGGAAGAGGAACAAAGATGGAGAAGTGTTAATTCTCCTCTGATAGAATGCCATACATCAGCATTCTCTCTGCTAGGCTGTCTTGGATTAACAGGATAAAAAAGTGGTAGCTACAGGTTTCTGTGATGAAGAAAGCAGGTGTCAATTTTAAAGTAACTGTGTTTGTAAAAGAAATTTTCTTAAATTACAGTAACTGCTTTTGTTGCTAGAAAATTCTCAGTAGACACTTGTATTTCTGACAGGTAAAAATTGCTGCCACATTGGTGGGTATGTCTTCATTTAACTCGGTAGGAAAGAGCATCTTTTCTAATTACGTGTTCAAGTATTTGTCTTAACTTTTAAGTCTATAGTGGGTGTGGATTGTCCAAAGCAGGTGTAAAGAAAATACTGAAGGCTGCCGAAAATTTGATGTGGAATGTAATGATGATCATTACATCTCAGTTCCTGTACATCTATAGTTAGATAACAATGCAGGGATTATTTATTACTTTTTTAGGAACAGCCCTGAGCTCAAGGGGCACCTTTCAGGGTGAATAATTTGATTTAATTTCCGATTCCATTTAATCTTTGTTGCAGTTGGGGCTGCCAACAAAGATGTTTGTTATAATGTGGATGTATCCACTAGGAAAAATTGACAGATGGTAACCAAATCTTGTACCAATAATCCAGGCAGTGTTTGAACTCATGACCTATATGTGAAGGGCTCAGTATCCCGTTACAAATCCCTTGAGCTACCTACTCATGTGTGTCTAATTTTCAAAAACTCCCTGTTTCATACGGATTTCTTCTTTCATCATTTTACAGAAGTTAGGTTTCCCATACCCTTTCTATCTGTTGGTGATGTTCTGGGGAGGGGGGGGGGTGTGTCTGCATTTTGAAATGGTTGGGTACTCTCTTTTTCAATTTCCAAGCCTGTCCTTTCTATGCAACCTTGTACCTTTCAATTTCTTTTAAAATGGACATCGTTTAGAATTTAATAAAATTATTCAATACAACGAATTAATGCAAACATTTCTTTAAAGACTGATGAATGTGATCCTGTTTCATGTCACAAGTTCTGGAAATTGCTCAGATTTTCAGTGAGATTTTAACAGGCGAGGAAGGGTAAGATTGGCATACAGATCTTCAGTCATTCTTGTGAGATTGTATACAGTTAATAAGGGCATTGTTTGATTTCTTTCTAATTTATTTGTAAGACCTTTCTGCTTTTTGCTATGACCAGAAAGTCCAAATGAGTTTTCTATAGAGTTATTAATTTGTTGTTTGAGGTTATTACTGTAATAATAGTCCTACTATAGCATAGTCTTAATTTTCATTAAAGTATGGAATAAAGGACAGTTACTGTCACAGCTGGCTTGCTTTAATATACTAATTCTAAACAAATCCCTTCCTTTCTTCATAAACCTAAAAGGGGAGATTTGGCTTTGAGCTTGCAATGGCTAATGTCTAATAATTTTATTGACAACTTGCTTTAACTGTCTATTCCTTCATCAGCAGATCATGCCAATAGTTAATGAACTCACAAGCTATGTGAAGTTCCCCTTGTTTCTTTCTGAAATTTCAGATAAGAAAAATCAGTTTTCATTTGTACTGTAAATGTGAATACACAAATAAGCTGCATCAATTGCATTTATTAATAGCTAAAGTAACTTACATACCCCAAAAGTAACATCTTTTTTTATGCAGTCCATTATGTAAAATATGGTAACTGGTTGTTTAATTTAGCATTAGCCGAAGGAGCTACTTTCCTCTTAAAAGGATTGAATTTTAAATGTATTAAATTAGTATGATTTCAGCATCTTTAAAGGAAATGCAGGTATCTCCCTGTGTAATAGATAACACTAGCATCAAAATACTTTTTTGTAATTAAGTGCATTTGTCTGAACTCCAGGCATCCGGGAGGTGCACTCACATAAAATATGTTTTAGAAGAAAAGTGGCTGTCCAGAAAGATATTTACATACTTACTGTGCTTGAAGTATGGGAGTAACTCTTTTCAGGAGGACACTACAGTATGTTCTGTGCCTGCAAGAATGTGTGCAAATACTTTGCTGAATCAAGAGTCAGCTTTTCACACTACTAATGGAACTTTATTCTGACTGGAGCATAAAATACCTGCCCTTTATGGGAGTGCATTTTAAAGCATTGGGTTACAACATTATCAAATCACAGTATACTCTTTCACCCCGGGCTGATGCTTTGAATCATTTAAAAACACTGGAACTGTTTTTCCTGTTGCACTTAGGTACTGAAACTTGTCCTGGCCTTGGACCAAAGAAAGAAGATAAACAGCTGAGCACTAGTTCTCCGGGTGAAAACAAAACTGAGAGACAGATAGAGGCAGCAAGTCTTTGGGTAGCAGCAGGAAAGGACCACATGGAGGAGCAGCACTGCAGTGCTGAATCAACGTTGGAGCCACACACCCAGTCCACAGGGACAGTGGGCAGGCCTTCTTCGAGCTGTTTATCATCTGGTGATGCCGGTAAAGATAACAGTTTGCAGCTGAGAGAAAGACAGCTCTCTAAGGATGTGGAAAAAATAGAGGGCACAGCTGGTGAGCCTGGAGTGAAACTCCCTCTTGAGCCAATGGTAGATGCTTTGGTTTTAACAGATGCTGATTATATGCCTCCTGATTTGGTTCCTACTGATAAAGATGTGCAAGCTGATAGAAATCTGCTCAGATCAAAACATGCTGCTGGCTCTTCAGAAATTGCTGGTGGCCAGCTTGGGAATAGTGATTTAAAGCAGCAACAGGAGCAGCCTGATGACGGTGATGAAAAATCTTCACGGGACAGAACTGCATCAAATGTATGCTCTGGGTGTAATAACGTGTCTGAGCAAGAAAGTACTGCCCGTTCAGGAGTGTGCAAGGAAAGAGAGAGAACAGCAGGGCAGGAGGAGAAGGTAAATAATGAAGAACAAGAAGATTTATTTCTCAGATATTTAAATGGTAACATAATAGACACTGAAGAATCATTTGCAAACTTCGCAAACCAAGAGGACTGTGACACTGTTCCAGATATTTCACCTGAACGAGCATCTTACAGCTCATTGGAAGCTTTATCACTAGATGACAGCTTTTCGTCTCTTGATGAACTCGCAAGAAGGATAGAGATTGCTGAGGTAAATACTGTGAATCCGATAAAATCTTTGATGTTTATCTCAATTAAAGTATTTTAGACACTGCCAACTTCAAAATGTGTTAAATACTTTCACATATCACTTTATTTTCAATCTGAAAATAATGATATACTTAATTGTTCTGAGTTAATTCAGAAAAGTTTCTTTTGACCTGTTTGCTTCCTTCTTGACCAGCAATGCTCTGTGTTTCTAAAAATCAGATTGATTTTTACATAAGAGTGTGAACACCTTTTTTTTCATTTTAACAGAGACTGTTAGGAGATGAGCAGACAATTCCTGCTAAATCATAATTTCACATCAGAGATCTACATAATGTCTGTGATGTAACATGTGGTTCATTTCTGTTCATAGAATAAAAGATGCTTTTCTGTGCCTATTCCATATAGGTGAGAACTACATATGGCATAAGCTCTGTATATGAATGTATGGACCTCTAATTTTGCTCAGTTTAGGCAGTTTTGTTGTTCAACCAAAACTTAAGAAAGAACTTCTAAGCCTGAACCCACCTTTCTGAAGCACTGCTGATAGGCCACAACAAGAATGAGTGCTTCATAAATGAAATTGCTTTTCTAAAAATACAGAAGATTTATTGCTTTGGGACTTTTTTTGAGACTGTATGATGAGGTCTTCACTTTATTTGTCTTCTGGTTTTGATGCATTTGCAACTGTGGGACCTTAAAAGCTTTTTCTTTGATTGAAAAAGTGAGATTATTTTGAAATGATGTGATTCTAGATGCTGGAGGGGGAAGCCTTATAAAAAGGTATCTTAGTCCATCTCTATTTTTAATGTATTGAACAAAACAGCATCCCTTGGCAATAAAATAACTACTTCTCTCTAGACCAAAAGCTAATGCACAGCGACCCAGAACTCCCACGATCACTCAGGGACAGCAGCCAAGCAGGGAATGAAACAGTGGGGATCCATGCTGATGTTATATTTTTGGCACAGTCTGCAGAGCTGGAAACAGAGCATTTTGGGGTTTCTCTCCACCTAAACAGCTTATTTCCTTTCCAAGATCTTTCATCCTGACCTGTCCCTAAAACACCTTGTCTTTCTGGGGGATGTCAGGAGGCATACCACATACCAGGACTGAGGGCCATGTGCACGAAGATGTACGCAAGCTCTTGACAGCATGCAGCTGTGGAAACCCACATAATGTTCATCCATGTAATCAGACTTTTGCACTAAATCCATTGGCTTGTGTTTGCTTAGAATACATTAAATCCATTGGTTTGTGTTTGCTTGTTTGAAACAGAGCGTTTTGTTGACAGCCTGTGCTACACCCCTATATGTGTGTAACAGAAGAGTAATTTAAGTATCGTCCCTCAGGATTAGATTTGTGTTGAGCCCACTGAAAGTTCAGCATTTTAACAAGAGAGAACTGTTCTGTTTCACATAGAAAAATCCTAAATTAATCCCATAGAAACTATTTCTCAATTGCTGTGTTTGTCCATTTGCATTTCAGAGGATGGGATAGGAAGCAACATACTGATACTGTTAGAAAAATTATGCTTGTATTGATCGGCCCAGTGACCGATGACGATGCTTTACAGGGAGTCTAGTTTCGTTTCTAGTTTGCTATCCTGATACTAGGACTGCCAGTACTCAGATGGCAGAGTTGACTCTCTGGGGAGTGAAAAGTACCTTGAGTCTTTCCATAGTACTTTTTCTGGCCATATAAGGCATCATGTTGGCTAGCACTGGTAGGATTCTTCTTGAATCGTTCTTAGCAAGAGGCCTGAATTGTGTGAGCAGGAGGTTTAAATCGGGGAGAAGAGAAGGATTAATCTCAGCACCGATTAAGATTTTTTGCAATTAAGATTAATTAAGATTAAGGCTGTTTTGCAATACCTGAAATTTCTAGGTGCAGTGGGGTGAGCTAAGGACAGCACAGAAGCTTGTATTGTTTCATTATAGAATTATATTTTGTTTTCCCAGTTAATCTTATAACCTGTCATTACCCTAGGGGTTGCTTTTGGGAAGTGCTGAGCACCTACAGCTTTCCTGGAAGATGCCAGGAACTGAGAGGGTTTGGCACCCCACAGAAAGCAGCACTGTTAACTTGCTTTTGCTGATTTTGTTTCAATGCTAGAATAGTATTTCACCAACGTTTTGACAAGCAGGCTGATCTTTGCACCCAGCATAATGTTTTTACCTCTCGTCCTCCTGAGGCTGTGGCCATCTAATAAGATGACAGTGTTTTCACACAGTACTTGTGAAAGAAATACCTAGAAAATGCGTTGGTAGCCACATGAATGAAATGAAAATAATTACATTAAATGTACCAATGTGACAGTAAAAAAAAAATAAATCAATTTGTGATAAAACTTGTCATGGAATAAGTATTTTAAAAATTGCCACAAGTAAATTAGAATGGAAGGTGGATGTAAAGATTGTCTTGAAATAACTTAGGTATAAAAATAGTATGGTAGACAAAATTTCATTAATATTCTTCAATGGAGGTGAAACATTAATTCATTGAAAATGGCAAAGGGTAAGCACTTGTGTATGTATTTACAGTTAGGAAGTTTTGTTTGACCCCATATTGAGATCAAACAATCATCCCATGTAGTTCTCTACTTTAGATCCTTTATGTCACGTACTTTTAGCCTACCATTTACAGTAACTAATTACAAGACTGAAAGTCTGAATTCTGACTCTGGCTTTAAATAATTGCAAAACTAAAATAGTGTTTTACATATTGTGCAGTCCCTTATACTCGGTATTTCTTCACTAGTACAAACAGTGCATGACAACATGCAAATGATGGAAAATCACTGTCATTTATAGAAACTAGATTAATCCAGCTAACAAAGAGCTTTGAAGCACAGTCGGCAGGTGGGAGCAACAGTTACCAGAAGTGTATAACCACTTCTTAGATATCTTTGCTGTCATTTCTGTGAGAATGCAATGACACACCAGCAGTCAAACAAATTGTAAACTCAGTAATGTAAGTTGCATTTGCCACATGAAATAGAAGTCTATTACATAAGCTTTTTATCTGAGTGATGATTAGGGAAACAAGTAAGGTCTTAAAATCGAAAATTATAGTGTGAAATTTCTTTCAGAAAGCAGATAGTGAGACTCTCTACCACACCACAAGGTAGTGGCTTTTGGTCGGCACTGTCTGTGCACCAAGACTTCTAAAAAGTACCTGGTATGTATCAACTGATTTGATTGCAGAAATGAAGTCTCCACCTATCTGTACTAGGGCTGGAGACAATGCCTTTTTGAGATCCCCTCTTCTCTTGTATGGCTGGGTCCTGTAGTTCTGAGTTTGCAAGATTTATGCTTCTGTATGAAATGCTTACGCAGTATCCGAGCTATTTATTGCTGTGTAAAGGAGCCCCGGTACTTGCATGGCAAGCGGATCCGCAGGAGAATGGTTAGTATCTTATGCTGTGCTATGAATACTGAATCTGTAAGTTAGCTCCTTTTCAAAGTCAAATTATTCATGTAGCTAATGTATTTTATTAGTGAAGGGCTTTGTCTCATGCTTATAGCTTAGCTCAGGACGGTCTTTCTTTTTCTCAATTTGTCGTATAGTTATGCACTACCGCTTTAAAAAAATCTGGTATTGCTAGAAATAAAACTGTAGGCCTTTGCCAAGTAATTGAATAAGGAATACAGCGCACAGCAGAATAAACAAATAAAACTCCTCCTTGAGTAGTTCTCTGCATTCAGACCAAAATTCTTCATACAATTAACTTTTCTCTCTAGATCTCAGTTTGCAGTGCCTCCAGTTTTGGGGGTTTTCGTTACTTCTGTATGCTAGAAGTTATTCCAGCAGTCACGTTCAATGTGTTTTCTCCAAAGTCTTTAAGTACAGGACCTTATTTTCATTAGTGTTGTCCAATATATTTATAAATATATATACACACACATCATATTTGGCAAAAATATGCATAATGTGAGAAGTGGTTTTAATATTTTACTAGAAAACACTGTTCAAAACAGAGGAGGAACAGGTAGTTTAATTAGAGCTTATTGCTTTCTTATTTTGAAGCCAGGATATTAAACTTTATCTGAAAAACTGTAAAAGTTTTCTGTGAAGCAGCATCACATTGATTTAGTAGTGGTAAAAAGTGAAAATCTAAAATATTTAACGGAGTGTCAATTAACCAACAGTCATTGCTGCTTCCCTTGATGACTGTTGGTCAAAATGCCACCACATACCTGTATGCCATTTTCAGTTCCTGTACAATAATTATAAAAGCGCCAATGAGAAGATTTTGTAAAGGCCAGCAGAGCTGAGTGAGTTCAGTTACATAGATGCTCCAAGAGCCTCGTTTGTTAATTATCTAATTCAGAATTAAGAAAATGTTTGATGCTTCAATAGGATCCTTTATGCAGCTCTTTTATCTAACACAGAGCTGTTAGGCTTGCACCAGGCTGCACTACAATGTTTTTCCTCCTGTGGACCAAGTCGAGAAGAAGCTTGACTTGTAGTCAACTGTATTAACCATGGTTACCTCATTAACTTCCAATTTAAATAACGTAGCCTGCCTTTTTAAATTCCTCCTGCCTCCTAAAGACTGGGATGGAAAACTTCAAGTCTTGCATGGCAGCTAAGTCCCTCTCCTTTGATATTTAATTAATGGGAGATGGATCTAATACAATCAGTTTGTATACTGCTTTGAAATCTTTCTAAATGAAAGTATGGTAGGCAAATGCATTTGCAGTTGCTTTAATTGAATGAGATTGTATTTGTAGTAAGATAGACCCTATTCTTACATGACAACCTTACAGTAATGATGTTTTTATGACTGAAAATTAGAAAAATGAAATGTGATGTTTGTACTGAGTATTTTTGAGCTGCAGTTGGGAATACAATAGATGAGATGGTATAAAATTGCTTTATGCAGAATTCCATATGTTTGTATTCTAACAATAAACTGTACCCTGATTAGGCGGCATAGCTTTGTAGGTCCTTTGCAGAACAAACCAAAAACCTTAATTACATGATTCATGAAATTCAGAGGCATGTGAAATTCTCTAGGTATGAATTACGTATCACGTAAAGGGGACTTGTAAAAATAAGTTCTGTGGCTTTTGTTGGGACAGGGGAGTAACACAAGCCACACAGATTTTATTGCAAAATCAAAAGCCCTTGCTCCCCCTTTTTAAAGCAAAAGACGTTCAGAATAGAGAAACCTGTCCTGTGTCAATTAGTTCTTCATACTTTTAGAAGTAAATGCTGAAACAGGCATGTAGGCTGACAGGTAAAGTAAGTGAACCTTATCGTAGCAAGACTTTGGTTTGCAAGCCTTTTATGTAACTGTAATCATTGAAACACATATTTCCATATAATCCTATAAAAGATAGCCCTCTGGTTTTAAGCTTGGAGAAGACAGCACTTGTGCCACAGTCATTCAAAGACTACCAAGAGCCAACGGGCAAAATGAAGTGTCTCAGTGTGAAATTACTGCTTGCAGAACAGACCACCACGTCCAGCTCTTAGAGCAGACTGGGACAAACACCCTGCCGTCCCAGGGTGACATTCCCACTAAGTGCAGCCTGAGCCGCTTGCGAACACGCGTGGCAGGCGACAGCTAGCCTGCTGCGTGGGTGCTGTGGGACAAGCCATTGATCCTCTTTATGAAAGCAATGCCATACACAGAGGCTTAAAATAATCTACTTTTTTAAAGGACGTAATTTCATCTCTCCCCTCCCAAATAAATAAGTCAAATTGATGCAGTCATGCATGAGCCCCCTTCCTTGTCACAACAAGGAAGCTAAGTATTGGTTTTCTGGCTGGCCTGATGAATTTTGATGGCAGTTTTGCAAGGCTAGTTTAATGTTACCAGTCAAAGCTTTACCCTAGTGCACTTGTCTGTTGTGATGACACACTTGTAGGCTGTTATTTCTGCTTCATTTGTCCCAAATAGTGCTCCTCCATATGTTGACTTGTTTCCACCACTTCCCCACTTTCACTGCTTTGTAGTACTTCATTGCATTGTTTCATTAAATAATCCATTAAGCTCTTGAGCAGATAGTCAAAAGGGAAAGTGAGTTTCAGAAGGGGAAGTGTGGCAGAGATCAATTTTATCCTTTCAGTTGTGATTCTGGGAAAAATTGGTAGGACTGTAGGCATATACCCATAGTGGCCAACTGTGTGAGTTGTTCAGGGTGGCATTATTTGTCCAGTTGAGCGCTATAAAATACTGCCACACTGGAGACCTGCAAATGTAATTGCCACATTTCCCAGTTAAAATGTTGCAAACACCAAATGCCATGGTTGTGCGGTGCCTATTGGATTGTGCTCTGGGTTTTGCTGTGCTCAGTGCGCTCGCGCTCCAATTACAGCATGCATCGATGCGTTCAATAAGCTTGTAGCATGAAGCCGGTTTAGGGGCATAAGTTATGAAGTCACTTGTTTTCCATTTTTCTACAGTTCTTACAATTCTATGCAAATGAGTTTTCATGCATGGTCTTCTAACTTGATTAGATTGTGGGCAGAGTTAAGCTGTCAGTTGCCTGCAACTACAGTGTTTCCTAAAGTTATTTTTTTCCACTTTGAGTTTTTCTTAAAATTATAGGCATTTTGGGTCATCTCCTATATAGAAGAGTTGCAAATGTGAAACGGTTTCTTATCAGTAGCACACATGTATACAACTTTTCAATTTAATAAATGTTACTGCCGTTCCACAGAGTAAGTTTTAAAAAGCGCTACTCAGATCTATGAAGAGGTGACTAAGAATTTTCTTGTGGTAGAGACAATCTCAAGATCAAAAAGGGCATGTCTAAATATGCTTCCTATTTTCATTTCTGTTTATTTCTAGCACACCAGGAACTGCTTGCTCAGGAAGGTGTCTTTCTCCTGATACTTCCCCTGCTTTCATTTCTCTAGTAACAAGGAAATTACAGACTGCTCAGGCTGGTGTAACATCCTAGTACGGCTTACTTGTGCAGCTGAGCCAAACGCTGTAGCAAAGGAAAGAGAAGTTATGGTCTATTGACTTGTTGATGGTATCGCTATTTGGGTGACCAGCCTGTAGGGAAGGATTTTTGAACTGCCGCTGTATGTGGGGAGCTTATTACAAGGTGGAGTTGGAATCTATCCAGAGCATTGAAGCTTTGTTTTTCTCTGCTGTTACCTCTTTCTGATTTTGTGGCCCCACTGTAGCTTGTTTCCACCCTGGGGAACCAGTTGCAGTGCTGGAAAATTAATCTCACAGTAAGAATTTGATTGTCTCTGCAGGATTGTATCTTGGAGAGGCAACAGCAGTGTGTCAGTGACTTCTCATTGCCCTCTGATAATAGTGGTTTTGACACGAACCCTCCTCACCACTGCCCCAACCCACGTGGTTTAATGATGTGAGCTTACAAAGGAACTGCTACTGACTACAATGTATGATCCAAACAGTAAATGTATGTGTATTTAACTTTGATAGCAATTAAGGGCAAGTAGCAGAATGATACTGCAGCTGTCCTGCAGTGTTAAGGAATTGATGTATTCCAGAAGGAGGCTTCACAGGTGCTGCAGTGTTTAAAAAAGTAGAGTGGAAACCATTATTGAACTGTTTAGCTCACTTCTTCCTAAAAGTCACTGTCAAGTAGCATGCCTTGCATCATTTGTGCCACTCGCTGTCTTTCCTGATAGATTGCCCCAGTGGAAGGATTAGTGTCTATACTAAAGAAGAGAGATGATAGGGAAGGAAAAACAATTGCGCAAGTCCAGCAAAGGCAAACAAAGAGAAGAGTGCGATTCCAAGAAATGGAAGACACATTGGATCAAGGTAATTTAAAGCTGTTAATTCATGAGGTTGCATTCTTGGGGTGCAAATGATGTTGATCTTTTTGTTCATAAGACCAGCGTGGACATTCATTGTATGTACTGCCTTGTTTCTTTAAAACTTAAGTAATAAATGAAGGTGATGCATCAAAGATTATTCTATACCAGGTTTGGGTTACAAGACTACAGAAAGATACAGTAAGTACATTTCTGTTTTAAAGCTTGGTTGAGACTGAAGTCATTTTTTTTCCTCTGGCTGAATAATTTGCAAGTGACATGCAATGGACGTCCCTTCATTAATGTTTCGGGCTTAGAGGTGGGAGGTGTAGGTTTCACCCTAAATGTAATCCATGTAGGTAGAGAGGGATGCAAAAGAAACAAGTCTGTTGTGCTTTGTCCACAGGGAGCTTTCCAACCCTTTCTAGTAGACCACAGGATTGGAGGCTGTCAGATCTTTGACGGTGCTTTACAATTAAACATCCATATATATGTGCTTATTGTCGTTACATTTGGCTAAACACCTTACTGCCTTTTTGGTGTGCTAAATAGTCTCATAAGAAATACCATATATATATATTTTTTGTTAAGCATTTTTTGGAGTTTAAGATCTCTGTCATTCCAACTCAAGAGATTAGTAACTTTTGGTTACTAATGATAGTACTTCCTGTACCGACTGTGTGTGCCAGCCACTACGTAGTATTAATGGAGGTCTTTCATACTTAAAAGTATATTAACTCTATCTCATACACTGAAAGGAAAATCCATTCGCTACCCAAAAGGGAACTTGTCCCATCTTTTTTTTAAAAAAAAATATTTTAAACCAATTTATGTTTCAAATAAAATTTAATTAAAATTTCTTCTGTGATGTTTTTTTCCCCAGGTATTTAGTGATTCAAAAGGAAAGATTTATTGTTATCATCATTGTTGGTTTTGTTATTGTTATTTCAAACAGGGCAAAAAGTGCTTGAATGTTTCTTCTTTTTTTCTATTTTTCTTTTTTTCTCCTGTTTCTTATCCCAGATGTAGAGTGAAGGGAGTTCAGAAGTTTTCTTAGAGCCTCTTCAATCTGACAGAAGATGCAGGTGTTGTTCAAGTTATCATGGACAAGTGAGGTTGTGAGGATGTAGCAGCACCTCTGCAACCTCTTTGTTGCTTTTACTCTAGAATAAACAGTCATGCAAAGAGTTACCACAGAATAACTGAGATGTAAAATAACCCTTCACGTTAGCCTACCCTGACTGCCTTGTCTATCCTTGCAGTCAAAATAGGAAAATAAACACCAACAGTTCGTGGTAGTGGAGTCAGTGTCAGCACAAGAAGCAAGAATGTTCCCATTTATTGTAGTTTCAAAGATTTCATTTCACTTCTGCTGTTTCCATGAAGGAGGCTTTGACTGTGCAACGTTCTTGTAGTTAAGTGTATTCTGCTTCAGTGTGGAATGACTCTGCAAGTGGTATCAGCAAGGACAAGTATGCAGGTTGCAGAAATTAAGCTATTTAATTATTTAGGTTTCTAAAAAGACAGGGTAGAAAAACATACAGTTCCTGGTATGTTTTATGGTCCCTTTACACGGTGAGCATTAGGTATGTTTACCTCCTGACCCATTCATGGGAAAACCTAGCTCAAGTTTTCTCACACACATTCATATTGCTTTTTATATGATCCTTTTCCACCTTTTCTGCTCTTACATTTACAGATGAAGTAGCTGGTGGCTCCTGTATTTTGCTGATCCTGCTGTGCATAGCGACTGTTTTCCTTAGCATTGGAGGAACTGCACTGTACTGCACCTTCGATGACATGGAATCCCCTGTGTGTACGGATTTTGCAGCCAACATGGATTTCTATTATACCCAGATATTGCAGCGTATAGAAGAACTTAAACACTGGATAGCCTTCTCATAGCTGAAATGAGCGGAGACACCACACTGGAGCTCACCAACGGTTACTGGAGAGGGTAGAAAAAAAGTAGTGATTTCAAGTTCTCTAACACTTGCCACCCGCAGGTGATGTGTATTTGATGATGTACTTACATTTTACTTAGAAATCCAGAAAATTCTAGTTTAGCAATCAGGTGGCAAAATGTTCACATTTTAAACTGTAGCACTGTGGTATGGGAGAATCAAAACATATTCTCTTCACCCTTGTGAGAGTAGGCAAGTAGCTTTTCGACAACTTGGGCAAGGCAAGAAGGAAGAAGGAAGTTGACTGTCTTCTATATGCTCTCCCATTGCCACATAATGTGTAAGCAATCTCTGGAAGCTTAGTAAAAGGACAGCTTTAATTTACAGCTGTTTGTGCAAAGGTGTTGCCTCCAGCTATCATGCAATAAGTCTGTGTTTCATGGAAACATTATTTTTCTTCTAAGTCTTACTATTTTTCTCCATTTTAATTCTCCTGGTGAGCCACGTAATTATTTGGGTGGAGTGAGAAGAGCGCAGCGGCATTCAGGGAGCCCTCATTTGGTGATTAACAGGCTGACCCTGTATCTCCTACCTTATGGTGAATATCATGAGTGGGATAAATCTGCTGGCAGATTTCACTAAATTTCCCGGAACTTTACTCACAATTTTGTGTGGGCTGTTGTAGAAATGGAAGATTAAAAAGGAAATCATGGGTCTCACTAAACACAGAAACAAAAGTAAGATGTTTCGTAAATTATTCATGTTAAATAGTAAGGTGACTTTGGCCAATTTTAAAGCACCTGGTAGCAGGTGTGGGGCTAGCTGGGTTTTCTGTCCAGCTGTGTCACTGACTTGCAGTAATCACTTTGTGCCTCAGTTTCTCCTCCATAAATGGGGAGTAATGATCCTTGCCTTTATCTATGAATATTTATTGCAATTAGGGCTCATGTCTGATTCATCCCAGATGAGTGCACAGGATCACTGCACTGTGTGCTGCAGCCTCTCCCAATGAGCGAATGCTTGTGTAAAGCGGGACTGGTCCAACAGAAGAGATTCAGAGGCTCACTGCAGATCCACCGCATGTTGGTAGTCCAGGGCACTCCTTCTAGCAGATAAAGCACATTTGCATCTATTTGCCCTGCAGTTCTGAGACCTTTATTGTATAATCTGTTCTTTTTCTATCAGCCATACAAATGAATTTCAGTCAGTGCAAATTGTTATTTAAGTGGGTATTTCTGTCACTTGGTGCTCAGCCCTCCCTGCGGTATGTGACAGGAACACTGACGTGACTGTGAAGGTGAGAGGTCGATAGCCAGGGCTTTGGCCCACACTGGTCAAAATGTGGCAACTGTTCTTGCAGAGTCTGATGGCCTGGCCCTGCTGAAGGTGTTAGTGTGAAACGATTCCTTTTCACCTCAGGAAACAGCGTTGAGGGGTCCACTTCACTCCGTGATTTCCTGCTTACTAACGTTGTATGATGCAGTGTGTTCAGGTTTAGAATATTATTTTGTAAAATACTGTGAAGTAAAATCTTCAAGATATTGCTCAGAATTTTAACATTAAATGATCATGCTTTCTGGCATTTGCAAGCAAGTTGTCCCTCTAGTGAGCTTGATTGTTCCTAACGCACTGTTACACTTCACGGGTTTTTAAAGTGAAAGTTCAAATCACTTTTTTTTTCTAGAATAAATTGCATGTATGATTTCCTCTTTTTGTTTTCACTGTGGAGGCTTAGTTTATTTATACCTTAGGGAGCCTCATGTGCAGCTTTATATTAAACTAGCAAATTTAGAATGCCCAAATTAATGAAAACTTTTGCTTTCAGAATGAAACTTGAGAACAGTAGATTGGTATATTTTTTGGTTGTTGTCCTCAGAGTATTATAATGCTGGGCTAATCTAAAGGAGAAAGGGAGAGACACTTCTGTATTTTAAAGTGTTACTGGCTGGTTCAGTTTATTATTTGAAGTCTGGGTTTGTTTATTTATTTAGTTTTTCTTTTAAAGGTAATCTTAATTTTCTTTTTTGGTAATTTACTCACAGAATAATTAAAAAGCATGCGTTCAGTTAAAATATGTATTTATATTGACTCTGTAGTTAGACTGTATTTTGGGTTTCTGTAGCTTTGCATTGTGTGTTACAGGATATTAAGTTTATTACTTAAGAGACAACTATTGATTTCAGCTTAAAAAAAATTGTTTTTAAGTTTTTGTGCACTTCATCACCAAAAAGATCAAGAGCTATATATAGAACTATTTATTCAAAAGTATATCAGATGTGGAGATAAAAGAGCCTCTACTTCTAGGTTCATTTAATTAAAACTATTTTAAGAAAATTATTTTATTTAAAACTGTAAAGCTGTTTAAAGTTAAAGCAATTTTTAATAAGCAGTTCAGTTTAAAATCGTACCAGATCCTGGTATGTCCACTTTGTGCAATATTCCCAGTGCAAAGACTCGCTAGTAGCAGCAAAACTGCCTACAAGAAGATCGTGAAGAGGCTGGGCGTCACTTTACCGACATGTACGCAATGAAAAATGAGCGGCCAGACGTTCTGTGTAACTCCACCACCTTACACTTGTGTGGTAACTTGGAGCACCTGTCCAGCCTTCCCAGCCTATGCCGAGGTACCACCCCTGCAAAGTCCCTCAGGATTTGAGGGAGGGGAAGGGGCACATCCACACGGCTGCCCGGTTCCTGATAGGAGCTGCTCACTTCTCACTTGCAATCGAGCGGTTGAATCTGGATCTAATTTCTGTTGGCATTCCTTTATAAAAAGCTGATGGTAGCAGTTCTTGTTCCGTGTGACAATTCGGTTAGTGCCAATAGTTTGCATGGTCTGTAGGACATTATCAAACTTGCAGCTGCTAACGTAACAAGATTTGCTTTGCGTTGAGCTCCAAGGAGTGTGTGGGCAGTCCTGGTGCTGCCTTCCTGTATACTCTGTTCTCTTCAGGTTGCTGGTGATGTTGCTTCCTCCTGGGTGACCTGAGGGGTTAGAATCTTAATAGGTAAATCCAAGCTAAAAGAAATAGTTTATTTGAACAGTTATTTCCCTTGTCTGAGTGTTTTGAGGTAAAATAATGCTGAGCAACAGCTAAGATTGTTACAAGGAGGAAGAAAAGAGAGGGAAAAGTCTTCCCACACACATACTTTGTGCATTTTAAAGCCCTTAGTATGTAAGTTCTTATTTATTCTGTTTCCTTCCCTGCCACTGCCTCTGTGGCTGTTCTGCTTGGCAGTAGGGGAAACATACTAAGCTGGTTTAAAAACATTTGTAGTTGGTAGGAAGATGCAGGGAATGGTTCAGTACTTGACAGTAGTTACAAGTAATTTCTTAAAATATGACTGGATTTCAGGCTGGTTGGTGTACCTTCAAAGAAGTTGTGGCCACTTAACTGCTTGCAGTGCTCTACTAGAAACCCCCACCTTCCAGTTTATTCTTTGAGCGTAATTCTTTTAAAGAGATTCTTATGATAGAGCACAAACCAACAAGATTCTTGATGTAGATTCAGCATACGCTGCCAAAAAGGGCTTTCTGATGATGTAATTAATACCCTAACCCCTAATAGCCTAGAAAGGCACTGTGCTACAGCGGAGCCCCCCCTATACTACAGGCTTGTTTTCGAAACAGTGTCAGTAAGGAAGCAGATATTCCACAGCCCAGATATGCCAGCAGAAGTTTGTAATCTAGACACAGCCCATAGCCCTGGTAACAAGCAGTAGAAAGTAGCCTAACGAAAAGGGAAACTCTCGTTTAGGGTTTTGGGGAGTAAAGGGCAAGCTTGAAGTATCAAGCAGAGTAGATGCAAGTCCAGATTCTGGTGTGACTGGGTACTATTCCGCTCAATAGCCTAAAGGGACGTTACCCTCCTAAGAAAAGATGTTTGCCTACTTTGTACTGTAATGTAAAACCAAGACCATCTGAAAGGACTAATAACTATTTGTAACAAATTTAACTTAAGCTTCCTTTAGCAAAAGGAGTAAATAATTGTGTTTGAAACCGGCACCCAAGCTTGTAATTTAAATACTGTAGAAAAATAAAAAATAAAAACTGTCCCAAAGAAAATACATGAACATTTTTGGGTACTGTGATTTCTAAACGTGTAAAAATACTGAAAAGATTTTCTGTGAAATTCAACTAAATCAGCAGTACCTCCAATAAGAATTTCATGGTCAAACCCAAACTAGACTGGAAAATGAGGATAAACGTTTCGTTTGAGTTTTGGTGTAATGTAGTTTTCCTGGATGGATTGGTTTGTTTTAATAGTCAATTGAAAACCCAGCTTCCTCACAGAGCTTGGTTCCTCTAGACAGGTGAGTTTAAAGTACTAAAATGTTGCCTTAATTTATTTTCAGAATGATGCAGTGACAGGCGGTACGTTTCAGAATTCCTAGGAACTGGGTGAGCGATCTGGATAGTGGTCACAGACCAGTTTGCTCATTGAGTTTAATTAAATACATAATAAAAAAACAAACCAAAACAAAACCAAAAAAACCCCAATCAATTCCAACTCAACCCAACCCAGCAGTCTCTGATTTGAGCAGGAACATGCCAACACGTTTTGCAGTGCCCCCCCTACTCTTGGCTCTTCCCCAAAAAGCCATGGAATGAGGCCAACCAGAATTTTTAACTGCTAAAGAAGCAGCAAAATCCAAAGAGAAAATGAGGCGGTTTCATACATTTTGTTTTGGTTTTGTTATCTTTGTGTTGTTTTCAAGTTGTCAAAAAAATTAAGAACTACAGTTAAAAAGTAGAAAAAATTAAGAATTTCATAGAATTTCATTGAAACCTGTGAGACAACACCTTGTAGCACCAAATTAATTCGTAACCTAGTGTCTGGGAACTTGGAAGCGTGGCCTAGTAGTGGTCTTTATGTGTAGAAGTAAATTGTTGTTGTAAACTGTTCTTCTGTAAAGACTGGTACCTGCTTTCAGGAAGACAAGCAGCTGATCTTCTGCTTCTGAGGCTCGATCGGACCCCTGACCAGAAGCATTGGCAATCTTGAGGAACCTGGATGGGCTTCCAGAACTGGTCAGTAAACTCTTGCCCAGAAGCCGGGCTTTGGCTTCGCAGACACAGCTGTGCTGGTTCGGTACTGCTGCAGACTGAGGTCACTGAATGTGTCAGTCACCATTTTCATCCCTTGGTTCTCCTCAACAGCCTTCTACCCCTGCCCTCTCTATCCTTGCCTGCATCCCAATTAGTCCCCTTTTATTCCCTCTGTCTCCCTCCCCCTTTACCATTTCTTTGTATGAAATAGCACGTGATTTATCGTTCATAGGATCATAAGTTAATTGCGTTAGGAAGGGACCTCAGAAAGCCTCTAGTCCAACCTTCTGCCCAAGGGAGGGTCAGCTGAGCTCAGACCCGATTGCTCAGGGCTTTACCCTGTCAGATCTTTTCAAGACCAGATTCCACAACTGCTCTTTGCAAGGCACGGCGGCAGCGCCAGCGTGGTGCACCCCTTCCACTGGCCCGTTTCATCCCGCTCTCCTCAGCCGGCAGCCCTGCACACGGAGGGAATGGTTTTGTCAGAAGTCGCAGTGAAACCATATATGCACTGGAAGTTGAGCAGTGTGAGGGTATTACTTCCACATAAACCTTACACCTAAAAATGTACTTTTTTTTTTTTTTTTCATTTAGGAACCATTAATCAGTTTCCCTTGACATCTTTTTTATTAGAAATAGACAGCATTAAGCCAACTTCTCCACTGGTTCTCCAGGAACTGGAACTGATGCTAGAGGTAACATGAATCTTGCCACTTGTAGGTGATGCTAAAAATCCTTATGCTTATACAGCTTAGTGCTTCTGGCTCTTCTGCTGGACTTTGTAATGAAATTGGTAGATAGTCTCTGAGGATATGATAGCAGCAAGAATATTTTCACGCTACTTTTCCTGAGCTAGCTGAATTCAGTGCACTATAGAAAGGACTCACAGAAAAGAGCAAAAGGTTTGAATTACTAAGGATCTATACAGCCGATTTCAGTAAGACAAGATGTCAGCATCTGCCGTCATAGAAACTAGCGATTGCTCCAAAAAGGCTCCCCGTGATTAATACACAAGAGAATAATAAGAGTTACATGGAAAAAAATTATATACTGAGGTTTGTCAGTGACTGTTCAAAGATTGAGGCTTTACGTACAAGTTAGTAAATGAAATAAGGGGAAACAAATTCTCAAGATTGTACAAAGGTAAAGACTGAGTATATTACCAGCAAAAGGGCCACAGAAAGAACGTAATAAAGACTTTTAATCAAAGATGGTAAAAAATTTGTATTGGTAAACGATGAAGAATCTTTCTGGGAATTACATGTATCTGTGATGTGTTTTTTCCAGTCAGATTTTATGGAAACAGAAAAAAAAAATGCACAATACTTTAATGACATCAGGGAGGAGACAGACTAATGGTTAAAATATTGCTGAATTCTGTGTAGCGCTCCTTAGGAGGAGTTTAAGTGGTTTGTACAAGGTGACATAGCAGGAAGAAGCAAAGCAGGACCAGAGCTTACAAATCCTATCTTCTGATCTTCTGTCTGGCCCAGTTCCCATGAAGACCACACAGATTAGGGAAGATAAATGAGTACCCTGTTGTTCACATTATCTTTGACTTCAGGCAGCTTTGAAGACTTTTTTTAAAGGTATTTTTATATTCTCATAAATTTTGTGGTGATCTTAATCAATTTGAGAGATTAATTTCCTTTCTAGTTTGCAGCACTAAGTCCAGCTGCCATTTTAGCGTATTTTTAGTGCTTGATATCATCATACCCGTGGTATCTGGTTGCTATTTATATGTATTAAGGCAAATTGTATCAACAGTCCACATGGGAACGGGAACACATAGTATAATGGCAGCTCCTGTCGTAAGAAAATGAGGCTCAAGCTGTCTGTAGTCGCTTTGTGTTTTGCCATCTAACCCTTACTACTTATGCTCTGCTAACTACCAGGGAAGCAACAGTGCTCAGCAGAGCAGGCCCTATTAAGAATCCTATTTAAAAAATCAAGCCACAATCTCGCAGCTCTGCTGGGCTTCACACAATACCTGTTGCTGTGCCAAGAGTGAGGAAACAAAGCGATGTGGAAAGCAGTCGTGGTCACCGGATTCTGCCTCCCAACAGAAATGAAGCTCTTGTGAGGCAAAGAAATGTTTTGACCATGAAGTGGGTGTTGTTGTCACTGTCTGAAAATGTGAAAGATGAAAATAATTTCAGATGTTCCCTCAAAATGCCTTTAATGACCTCTTTCTCCTTTCAGTTTTTGTGTTGTTGAAAGCTTTCTCTTAGTTGAAAGGAAGAGGGAAGAGTAAGCAATGGTAAAGGGGGGGGGGGGTTGGTTGGTTGGTTGTTTTTTTGCATGTACTGCCTGAGATTTGTCTATAAATAGGGCATTGCTTTTCTGAGCCAATTCACTGCTGGGTAATATCCCATGGTTTACCTACAAGGACAAAATAGATGGCCATTAGCAGTAAGTGATTCATGTATTATAAAACAGCCCCATTAAAAAGAACCACCTCTATCGACTCATGCAGTAGGATGATGAAACAGTATTTTCAGTAAACTGGCTGCATTTTGCAATGCGGAGCAAGCCTTGCACAGCCCACCCACACGGCCACGCCGTCTGGTGCTTCACTGGGCTTTGTACCCGGACCTTTCACAGCCATGATTCCCATTGCAGAACAGCCAGGGAGGCAACCAGTGCTCCTGCCTCTGCTCCCGTGGCCACCGAGATGACCAGCGGCTGTAGGTCTCTCAAAACCAAGCAGAACAGCCGTGAGTTGTCTATGAAGACATCTGGAGTTTCAGTTGTGAAACTCCAACAACCCGTCTTCTCATACGCTGCCGCAGCGAGAGAGGAGGCAGGCGGGAGGTGCCTGCCATGAGTCCGTGTCCACGGGAGCCTGGAGGAGATGCTCTTCGCCACAGTTCCCTCTGCAAGTCGGATATTCTGCTTGCAGGAGATAAAGCAGAGTCCTTCAGGGCTCAGCCAGACGTTGTAGCGCCTACGGTTCAGCACAGAGGAGACTGCACAGGATGTCCTGTGGTCCTTGCAGAAGTATTTCAAAGTAATTGCTATCCTGAGCACTCCCCAAAAGGCTTTAAGAATCTAAACCTGCTGGTCGTCCTTAGGTAGAAATACGTAGTATGAGAGACTGAAGGCTTTAGGATCCCACAACAAAGGCACCATGGAAACCATAAAAATACTTGCAGAAAGTTTTGTATGTGCTGCTGAGACTGCCTCAGGATTTCAAAATCATTCCAATATGAAAAAGAAGGGCAAACTTTAAGTAGTTTCTTAAGGAAAAACGTTTATGCTCTGTGGTACTTACCATCACAGAGCACTTAGCATCACAATCACGAAATTAAATATGGTTTAACAGGAGACGGGGCAAGTTTAAAATTATTTTTTTTCTGGCTGTTGTTCTGAACGGCACTGTTAAAGAGCAGACCACTTGCTCTTCAGTTCTGTCCTTACTTTCTTTTCGATTTTATTTTCCTCAAACCTTTATTCCTGCCCCTGAATGTCATCCCTTTTAACCAATTAACTCAGTAGTTTTTTTATATGGACAGAAAAAAAAATTGGCTGTGGCTCAGAAAGGCTGTGCTGTGACATGATTTTAAGTAGTTGGGAGAGAAAGTTGATTAAGCGATAAGAACTGGAACTTAGGAGGATTTGATTTAATTGCCTGCCCTCTCACAAATTGTCTTAGGCACATCACTTACTTCTCCCATGTTTCAGTACCCCACGTATGTCATGGGGACAGTTCTCCTTGATGCTCCCTGGGGCGATGCAGCAACACACATTCCAATGTGCCTTATGGCACGTGGGGTCACAGTAACCTCAGAAGTGAAGCATTTCAAGCAGTATCGGCAACTTGCTAGTCACGCTTTGTCTGAAATGGTTACCCTGCCTTGTCACAAGTAACTGCAACAAACCCCGAGTCTGAAAGAAGAAGGGAAGAGAACCCTTGTTTTTCACATTCTTTTTAGAGTTTTCTGTGAATATGATGGCTGTTTCAGAGGGGCCGTAGGAAAGAAGTACAGAAAAATGGGAAAATACACTGTAGTATTCCTGTGAGGTTTTTTGCTGTGCCATCAGGTGAAGAAATTGCATCTGTTGGTTTTTTTTTTTGTGAGGTTTTTAGCATCCTAATGACTATACTGTGAGATTTTACAGCTATTTTAAGCTACCTGTAGAACTACAAACAGCTTTTGCATCTTAGCAAATCTGTAAAACTTGGTAAAACTCCCTATGGGAGTGAGGGGTAAAACCAGTTGCTTGATGGATTTCAGTATCTGGTGTCTGCAGTATGTGGGGTTTTAGTGCCTCCCACTTTATACTATCTGCAATGGGGTAGAGCTTTTAACAGTCTTAATATTACCAGTAGTTAGCCAGGGGGGCAGGACCAGACTGAGGAAAATACAGGCAGGTTGTTTTTTACAGTTTTTACTGTAAAAACTGTTTACAGTTTACATTCATACTAGAAGCTTTGAGAAAGAATCGGAAAGTCTGTCCTTCATACTATTAGCATTTATAGCAATTAAGCTTTTTGCTAACTGTGTAACTCGGGGTAGTGACAGGATTAGTGGGGGTTTAGTGATTTAGATATATTTAGTGATTTAGATTCTTGGGTTCACTGAGCAATTGTCCATCATAAACTATTCACTGCAAATTTTGAAAACAATGTGGGAAGGCTGACATCAAGGAAAAAACGAGCCGAATTAAGGCATGGCTTCTGATCCAAACACAAGCTTAGAAAATCCTTAGTGTGACCACCTCTAGAAGCACCCTTCTGCCGTAGGTATTGGCTGTGGAAACGGCCCTTACCTGCAGAAACATCTGGGCATCTTGCCTGCTGGTTCTGGGGTTCTTCCCTTTTTATAGGTGATATCCTTGTGGGGTTTTATGCGGAAGGTAGAGGTTACAGCTTTTGCCCATTTCCTTGCAAATACGTACCCAGGTAGTGGCAGAGAAAAGCGACGCCATCATAATCTCTTGCTGAAATAGAAACAGAATATGGTCACAGCAGGTAGCACCCACTTTTCAGTGCTATCATTACCTTTTTATATACCCATTTTTCAGACCCCTGCCTCTCCTACTCTTTTCAGTTGATGATGGGAGTATTAAATACAGAGAAGCCACCATTTAATGCTGCCTCTCCCTATGTCACAGAGACATAAAATCAGAAATGGACATTAGATGGATAATCCTATCAGCCTTTATTAAAATTAATTGTTAGATCTGCATAGCTGAGGTACTTATCTCATCACATCTCACTGAGGTACAGCTTTTCTGCACGTGTCATGATTTCCCAGGCACATGTGAGTAAATGGCAAAAAAGCCCTTTAGTGGGGGGAGGGGAAGGGTAGGTCATGTAATTAGATGAAATTAGGTCGTATGACTGGGATGCTCCTTGTGATGAAACACTCGTTGCTGCCAATTTATTCAAATTGGGGAGAGCGAGAGGAGGAAGGGATGTAACTGTATTGTCCTTTCTTCAGGCTGTTTCTTGGTTCTCATTGTCTCTTGACCTCAAATATCACATTCTACAAAAAGTCTCAGACTCCTGCTGCTGCTGCTTCTGTTACTGTGAGCAGCATTGCCTTTTTAAAGCAAATTGCTGAAAGTCTAGGCTTAAAATGTCACCAAGGCTGCATATTGTTAAGGGAAGTTATTTGCTTCCTTTTGAGTTTTCCTCCTTCAGCAGAAGATTTTTTTTCAGGTGTGCTGCAAATTCCCAGTGTAACTACATCTGAATTTCAAAATCACTTCAAACCAACAAATGGCCCATGCGTAACTTGGCCCAGCTTGCACTACTTTAATGTGCATTGTACAGCAGCCTGCTCTCAAATTATGCAAACTTGTTGGCAGAGATCAAGTCTTCTATGTTTCGAAGGCAATACCTCAATATTTACAGGAAAGCCTTCAAACACGGTAGTTAAATTAGTGCTAATCCGTCACTTCAAGTTAATAGTTAAAATGCCTCCTCCGCATTGGGTTCTGCTTATGAAACTAAGACCTGAATCCATTCATTGAGTAAGGAAGGCAAAAAGAATACTGAATAGCTTCCCAGTGACTGCATGAACAGGAATCCTTGGAGACAACAGGGTATATTAATGTAATTAAAGACAACAGCATAATACATAGGTACCGAAAGCCCAAATCACAAGGTACAAGCAGCCTTATTTCTGGGATTTGAGGCATTGACTTTACAATCTTAATAAATAGTGCTCTTCAGAGAAGCAGCAAGAGAGCTGCATTACTTTGAAATATGTGGCTTCATCAAAATCAGAACACTTTGAGTATGAGGCTATGTTCTTCCAAAACAAAATCATAGCAAAAAGGGAAAAAACCTTTTGGTAGTCCTGAGACATCACCTCTAGCTAGAGCAAAGCCAGATTTTTATATTCTCACAACTGTTCTTGCACAGGAATTCTTGTACAGATTTGTTACTGATCTTCTGATCTTGGAGGTATGCATTTTATTACTATTATAATTAGTGTTTAAAGCACAAGCGGTTCATACTACTTGGTGCAGAGGTCCTGATATCATGATATATCATGATATGCATTCTGCATATGCTTCTCTTACACCGTATGTCTACATCTCCATAAACAGAGCCACCGAGTAGGCAGCCAGACCTTGCTCCTTCTTCCTCCGCCCTCTGGGTACATTGTACTTACTCGCAGGGGATACCAGGGTACGAGCAGCCCTACTCCCCGCACGCTGCACCTTGACCCGTACTTCCACAGGACATGGCTGCGACGGAAGGCTGCTTCATTTCCCTCCCACCATTACAGTGCAGCCCTGTTGAGGAATTTCATTTCCAGTAGATTCGACACCCACCTAAAACTAGTTAAATGCTTTGAGACACCCTTGACTTAAAAAAAAAAAAAAGAGCTAAGGAAGAGAAAAAGATCTCACTGCTATGATTTGACAGCAACGTGAATTAATTTCAGGCTATCTATCCCCTATTTTTCGAATAACAGGCATACTGAAAGAATTCCATAACTGGCTGCAATAACTTTCTACTGTACTGGTGTAAATTTTATCTCTGGTTCTTATACTGTTGCAGTTCAGAAACTGGGAAGCAGCACAACACTGCCTCACTCCTTCTCACGGCACTGACATCCTGATACTACTGGGTTTTCTCTTCTAGGTAGGTTAGCAAGAGAGGCTGGAAATCTATTTTAATAGCAGGTTTTAATTTTCCTGCAATTCATCTTTTTCATGCTGGCTGGGTAATTTAATTTGTTGTTGACCTAGTTCCAGTTATGAAAGATTAGACTATTCATTATCACAGAACTGTCATCCTTTGGCCCTTAAAATAATTAGACTTTCCAAAAAGATATGCTATAGATTATTAATATATGTTAAAATATTTTGTTTATTGAGTTCCTTGTTTCATATGAAAACATTTTATTTATACACAGCCTCGGTAATGATTCTTTTTTAATTGTAAGGTGTAATTACTACCAGGAAGGGTGACACTAGAATTTAGCCATGAACTAGTATTTGATGAGCATGGCATGTGATGATGTTGTCACAGACACCGTGGCTTCATTGCACGAATATTTCCATCCAGCAATATTAGGGCAGAAACATCCACTGTAATTAGAGGTTTGAAACTTTTGTTGTGTAATTGGTTCTGCTACGCTGCGCAGAATGAGTGTCCCCTTTAAAAAGTGGCAGGAGACAGAAAAACAGCTTATCTGAGTGATTCTCGCTAACTCCCTGCCTGTCCTGCTGTCCCTTCTAGGTGACCGATTCTTGCTTGCTTGCTCTCTATTTGGCAGTCCTGGGAGGAGAAATGAGTTCTCTCAAAGCTTCTTGGCAATTTGTCCAACTTCTAACAGGTTTTGGGGAGGAGCCGGATCCAACTGACCTTGGACAAGAGGTTGCAGCTGTGAGGGTGATGGCTATGAAATTTTTTGTTCTGCCTATAATGGGAATTTGCCCCAGTTCCATCAGTGCGTGATTCATTTCCTGGACAGCTGAGCCAGCATAAACCTCTGGGGTAGGTAAGGAAAACAAAAGTGTCACTGGTTATAAATTTCATTGGACATAAGGTAAGTTCAGCTTTTTCTGACTGTGCTTGAAATGTGGATGCAGGTCCAAGGTATTGCCCCTTGGCCAGAAGTTTGATGGAATCTTGGATGAATTCCCAAAGTGCCTCTGGGAGGTATCTGGAGTGGCAAGATCTGCAGAGCAACATTCCTGGAGCTGCTCGGTGATTAATGCGCAAGTCTGTAATAACATGTTCGCTACAAAAGTTTCTGCTGTTTTCCCTTCTAAGCATGTATTTAGAAACAGTCCATGGAGACCTTTGTGCCATCCGTACCCAGCAGAGTCCTTTGCCGCCCTGCTTGGCTGCCGCAGGGAGCTGTGTGATGGGAGAGCGGCAGCTGTATTTAATAGCGCAGCTCGCTCAGCCCGGGAGGAAGCAAAAGGGCCCGAGGGAATGGGAGGGAGTAAAACTGGAAAAAGCTATGGCTTTTGGGTTTGAACAAGAGAGAAACTCCTCATGGGCCTGATTTGGGAGGGTCATTTAGGGATATCCTTTCTGCAGTCCAGAATCCTTATCTGCTGCTAAGCGGTTACACAATGTTAGTTGAGATTTCAGACATTTTATGCAATCAGTTGCTTCTAGGAGACTGACAATCAGAGCTGAACGCCTCCTCTGTGTGTTATATTTCCAACTCTTTGTGTTTTATCCCAGGTCCAACTGTATTTTTGTTGTTTCGACTAATGGGTCTATATTCTTGCTAGAGTCTAAATTTTTTCATGTAAAAAATTCTGTCCCTTGTGGCTACAGAGAAACAAACATTTTAAGAAGCTTGAAGAGTCAGAAATTAACAAGCTGAATATAAAAAGCCTCACATTCCCTAGATCTGTTTGATTGGTTTTGCTACCTGTTAATTGTATTTTAATATTTCAGGGTCAGTATTTATTGTCCATTACAGTGTCCATGTACACAGATATTACTTGTTTACATCCATGAAATACTGTTAGATCAGCCAGCCAGCAAAACCGTCTTGCATCAAACCCTAACCCCAAAGTCCTTGGGAGGTTATCCAAGGAAGACAACTGCCATGCACACAGGAGGACTTTTTAGTTATCTGCAGGAAAAAAATATGCTTCCTGTTTTTGAAAGACACTTGTGCAGAATCAAAATGAATTCTTGGTGATATCTAGCCATGTCAAACTAAGGAGACGTCCTCCCCCTACTTGTCCGTCAGTAAAACGCGGGTAACTGTGTGAGCTCATGTGGTCCATATTCTGTCTGCAAACACGGCCCTTCCAGGTGCACCAGAGAGAATGCAAAGAGGAAGCAAATTAGAAGAGGGCACAGGTGGAGGATGAGGACAGAGGGAGTGAGCCATGGGCACACCTCGATGGCTTCCAGGAACTGAAGGCAGGCTGAGGCAAAAGCTAGAGACAATCTCATTTATGCAAGAGGCCAGATGTAACAGTGCCTTCTCATTGTGTTTAGTCTACTTGTGTGTATGTCTTCAGTCTTATTTTTGGCAGAATTTGTTATTTTCACTTTCATTCCTTCCCTTCCCTCTGCTGTCCCTTCAAGAGAGAGAAGACGGGGCATGTGTGTGGGCTGATGATTTGAGAGCAGAGAGTATTGAGAACTCCTACAAAAAGGAAGTTAACTGTAGTCTCTGAGAATGGTAAACAGACACCTCAAAACCAAACCAGCATCCAGATTTTTATTTCAAAACAAATGTTGACCTCTGTGCAGCAAGTACTTTCCAGACTTCTGCTTCAAAAATAGAAACTTTTACAAGCTTTGCCCTCCTTTGGATTTTTCCTCTTCCCTCCCTACCTCCATCAAAAGAAAGAACAGCAGCTCTGCAGCCCTGACCCTAAAGATGGAAGGCTCTCCTAAATAGGCCAGAGCACACTTGTGGTCCACACACCAGCATCCGCAGAATATGCAACGGGGAAATCGTTGAAAACCAGAGGTGTCACAGGGGAGCGGTGCTGCCTGCTGGCTTTGCAGCAGCTGGGCTCAGTCCTTGGGTGCTGGAGACCCCCAGGACCACCACATAGGGGGGCCGTATGAGTGAGAGATGTCTTGTGTTCGGTGAAGCAGACCGATGGGTGCAGCTGAAACAAAACTGCTTGAAGTAACGATATGCTGTGCTTCTGTCCGTGTGTGTTACAAATCAGTCATACAAAATTACAGGAAAGGATTAAAGTGTTAATGAGAGGAAAATAAGTCCACATTGTGTGACTGTAAGAGCTGATAATGGCACGAGTCTGTTCCTCAGATCTGAGCAGTGCTTAGTGATTTCTCTGCTCCAGCTGATTTCAGTGCCCAACCATGTGATCATTTATTTCATTAATGCTTGAAAGTAAATTTCAGGTTATTTGTAATGTTCTCTGAACCAGACGTGCAGGTTGAAGCATCTGTTTTTAACTGGTAGTTCTGATGAGCATCTATAGCTTGTCTTCAGGTGACTGACATGCTTAAATCCTAATGAGTTATTTTTATGCTAAAATGTTCTAGTTTCAGTTTCAGCTTCACCTGCCAGACCTTGTTATTCATTCCTATAAAGAAGATTGGTCAGCTTTCATAAAAAGGCAAAATCTGGTGTGTTGGATAAAATTTGAAGGACAAGAAGGACAACCAGAGCTCTTAATATTTATTGTGGGTATGGAACCACTGTAGGATGTAAAAGAGTGATCATTAGAAAACACGTTTCTTCTGCAGGTATTGCTGTTAGGTATATCACGAAATGCAGGGGCACGCTGTCTCCAGGCCCGCTTAAGAGCCTTTGGTGGTGCTACATCAGCACTTACTTTGTTTTAGCGGTGCGTCGGTTTTTACCAAGGCCCTGGCATGCTGCCACTAACTCGGGTTTATGCCTCTTTTGTGTTTTCATAGCCACAGGCCAGATGGTTTCAGCATTATATGCTTCCTCTGACCACAGTGCTCCAAATTCCTTGTAAGGTACCTTTTGTTCCATGTGCTCTATTTCTTGTTAGGTATCACAGTGCATTCAGCGTTACTCATTTCAACTAAAACCTAGACACTCCTGCATGTTGTAGGCAGCACGTAGAGCTGGTGACTGAGCACAGATGTCAGTGGGGCTGTTACTCTCCTTGGAAGCCTCAATTACCACTGGATTTGTAGGATGGGATAGAATAGAATCAGAGAGTCGTGTACATTGGAAAAGACCTTTAAGATCATTGGGTCCAACCATTAGCCCAGAACCCTTAGTCCACCACGAAGCTATGTCCCTAAGTGCTGCAAGCAAGTGCTTTGGAAAATGCCATTCGATCACTTAGTGCATGATCAAATCATGAGCTAGCCTGGGGGGTGGAGAGACACTGCAGTGGTTTCTGCTACCACAGCCTTTGGGTGCTTCCTCTCCTTCTGAGATCCTTTGTAAAAACAAGTGAGCAAACCTCCTGCTGCTGAGCCTGTGCTGGGCCTGATGTGGTGGGCAGGGAAGTATTGCTGCTTGGCAATGTTAAATGCAAAGCTCTGGTTCTTCATTCTCTTTCTCATTTGAGTAAATTAACCTCCTCTGCAGCTTTCACTCATCCTTGGCTGGTGGGATAACTTCTCACCCTGCTCTGATTAAATTTCTGGCTGCTGTCATGCCCACCCCTAAATGTGTACCTGGATTTGAGAACAGAAATGAGTTCTGCATGAGGCAAAACGACTTCTCTGCCACAGCCAGAAGCAGGTGGGACTGTAAAAGGTTGTTAGTGCCATATATCTAGGAGACAGGGATTTTTTTTGGTGGCACAGGAATCTTGAAAAGGGATGACTATATGAACAGAAGTTAAGTTGTAGTTGTGGCTGAACGATGCAATAAAATGCAGTCCCATGAGCACAGCAGAAACGATAACAAGCCAGAGAACAGCAGCAGCAGCAAAGAGTAATGCTGGTGTCCACAGCCCACTGCAGCGGTACCGCCTAGAGAGAGGGCTCAGCCAAGCCAAGGGGTCTTGTACGCTACAGGCACAAGTGAAGTGAACAGCAAATCACCAGCAGAGCTGGAGGACACACGCTGACCACAAGATGCTGAGTGATGTTTTAATAAAAGTATTCCTTTTTTCCTCCCATTGTGGGGAAAAGCATAGGCAGATGGGTGTGCCTGCGTGAAGGAGCTGGGGCAACACTTCACAGCCTCTGTAGCTTAAGCCCATTTCATGCAAAAATGTCCCTTTTATTCCTCTTTCCAGGAGGAAATAAAGATGGCAGGCAGAGAAATGCCATCAGGATGAACATGCATGTCTCAAGTCACATGTTCCATGAGGAATTTTTTTAAAATGTCTGTTTTAGGGTTTTTTTTTTTAAAAAAATCCTTTCAAAATGGAACAATTTAAAGCATTTTTCAACATTTGCAGAGGGGATGTTACTGGGGGAGGACCCCGAATCCTGACACTTAAATTGTACAATCTTCTTTTTAGGCCTATGGTAGCTGTGTTTTAGATCACATATCACATAGAAAACCAAGTAGCCTGAATTTTTTTTAAAAAAAGTTAGTGATTCACCTATTTGCTTGTGTATGCCAGCCTTATTTCTGACAGTTGTTTTGCATTCATGATGGTACATGCCCTCTACCACACTCCCTTCTGGGTTTTAGAAAATATTTGATACCTGCTGTAGGAAGTTATACAAGCCTGCTGCTTTTGTTTTGCAAGTGCTTCAGAAACAATCTAATTTCAATTTGTCTCTTAACACCATTAAACCCACATTTGTTCTTTTCTATGTTCCTGGAAACTTCTGAGAAGCAAAACTTCGCTTTGTGAAGCAGAACTGATGTAAACTGTTACAGGACAGGTACAACGATTACAACGACAGGTACAACATTCTCAACAAATGCTTATTTGTTTTAGAAGTATTTGGGTTTGAATCGAGCTGTTCAGTCCATCGGGACCTGGTCGCTCGTAGTGATCTTTGGGCGTGGGAAACCAGCAGGACTCACTAGAGGGAGCTCAGCCCCAGCTCCTGAGCCCAGCAAGGCGCTGCAGCACCTCACCCGCTGACTTGCCCCGTATTCGGTCGGTAAATCTCTCCCGCTCATTAACTTCCAGTTTCTGTGTTGGCCAACTACATAGCCTGCATTAGGAAAAGTGCATTGAGCTTTTAATTGCAGGTAATTTGTAAAGCAGTACTGAACTGGAGCAGGGAGGTCTCAAGCTTTAATTTGTTTGGCAGCATTGGTAGATATTACCAGAATACTTTTTTTCAGATGATAAAAATAGGTCAAAAGAGGTTTGTTTCTCCTCTTGCCTGCCTCTTCCCTCCTAGTGCATTCCTTCCCCTTCAATAGATCCTGAGATCCATGTACTGACATCCTTCTGCTGCATGTCCTGCTCCTACAAACCCGTGTATCTACCTCCGGTGCTCTACTCTGGTGTCGGGGTAACACACTTCACTCAGATCCCAACCTTTTGCCTAATCCACTTGCCTACCTAAAGCACATCAGGTTTCATTGGTACCCTGTGCTTTATCTTATTCTTTCCCCTTATCTTTCCTTGCTCCAGCATCCTGAGCTGCAGGTGCAGATTCAGGCACCCTGGGGTTGTTTGCTGGAGGCATTTTGAGAGGAGCAGTTGAATGCACTATGTCTAGCAAGAGAGGTTGTGTTGACTATCTGTAATTGCTTTTGTGAAAGTGTTTGGTTGATGTTCAGGAAGTGATTAATGAGTAAAGTCCCTTGTAAAGGTGCTTTGTGGTCGGGTAGTTATCTGCTATGGGGCAGCCCTCCCCACATCACAGGGCGGCTGTTCACCTGGAGGTGTTTGTTCCTGCTCAGACAAGAGCCAGCACACAGCAGACTTGGAGTCCGCTGCTGCTACATAAGCAGATTTTTCTTTTAAAAAAGCACTTGTGAAAGAGTTTGTATGACACACCTTGGCTGTCTTTTTGCTGGAGAACGCTAAAATATACCAGTATGAGTTAGAAAAATCATCCAAATTGCTTAGGACAGTCTTAGGCACTGTGCTAAAGAGGAGTTGCTACAGGAGCATCAGATCTGGGCCTTTTACCCTTATCACCCTGCACATGTTCAGCAGCAGTGAAATTGGTTAATGAGGTCAAGTTGTTACGTTGTATGAGTCAAGCAAGCTTCGGTAGGTAACAAATAAGATGGTGTTACTGAAGTAAAGCCTTAAATAACTGATTCTCAGTCCAGGTTAGACACCTTGATGCTATCCCAGAAGTTCAGAAAACTGTGAGAGAATTGTCTCTGTGTTGGTCAGCGAGGCCCTGTCCTGACACAAACCGAGGCAGAGCTCCACACATGCCTTCAAAGAGCTACCTGGGGTGTTGCAGGTGTGTCAAGAACATGGCAAAATATGTTGCACTGCAGATATTCCCTGCGTTGTGGGACCGTTCAGTATTTCTCAAAGTTCAGGTACTGGCCCTGCTCGCTGCTGAGCAGGCCAGCTCTGTAGAACGAGGGGCGTTTGCTGTGTCTGCATTACGTTCTGCGGTTTTGTTCTTTCCATCCTCACAGTGAAATGCTACATGTGCAGACTGCTCAGCTCTAAACTCAGTCCTGAGACAAGACAGCGGTCTGAAAGCTAAACTTCTGCTTTCTACAGAATGAACAAAGGGATATAGTTGATCGGTCTTGTGACAGTTTTCAGAAAACCTCCTTGATGAGATGTGTTTGTCAGCAGCATTTTGGAAAATGTGCCCCATTCCAAAATGACAGACACTGGAGACTTGTTAGGATCTTTCCTGTGAGGAAGATGGAAGACATCTTGCCTCTGTCCGTATTACAGACATGTCTCAATTCAATCGCAGCAATCCTGTGAGAAGTACAGTTAGGGAGTATTGAATAGCAGCTACATAGGAGACACAGTAAAAGAGCTTTCAAGTGTTGCTTCTCACCCAGATTTCAGCATAGAAATACCTCTGCAGGTTATGGTGGCTGAGAGCACAGGACACTTGGCATTCTGCTCTCGTCCCCAAAACTCTGCAGCAATGCTTCTGCACAAAATATCCACACAGAGCGAAAGCAGCTGCACAAAACTAAATGGTGTGCCCTCTTCTCCCACTTTCATTCACAGGAGCAAGAGGGAGAAAAGTTCCACCACCGCACCATTTCTTCTCCCCTTACCCCTTCGGTCTGTGACAGGTCATGAGGAGGTAGCATTGGTGAGGGAGGGTGGCTTCAAGGGGGAGTTATGATGGTGTGAAGGTGTTAAAACTGTTCTAGGGTTAGAAGGAGCAGCTGTGTGCTCTGCTTGCAGAATGAGAGAGAGTTTTGCACTAAGCTGCTGTAGTTTCTGGGGTGAAGATCAGTTTGTGGAGGACCACCCTTCGCAACCTTTGATGTAAAAGAAGCTGGTGCAGTGGATAGATGGCCGTACATAGGAGCTGTTCAAGACAGTACTGGGAAAAAGAAGTCTTTGGAGGTTGAAAATGGAGTATATTGTCAACTCAAAGACAGCTACAAGGCTTTTGGGAACAGTAATACCTGTGTAGTTCAGCTGTGATTTATAAATGTGACAAAAATGAGCGGTTGTGGTTTTGCCAATGTGAGTGTCCTCCTTTGAGTGTGAACAGACAGTAAGAAAGTAAAGAAGAAAAAAAAAACCAAAACCACCAGACTGGAAAGGAGAAAAGTACACGTGGATACTCTTCATGAGCTCTGACAGAGCGTTCAAATGCACTGAACAGGCACCTGGCTGTGGGGCCAGGCCTTGACTGGCCTCCAAGAAGTTCTGTAGGCAACTGAAATTGGTAAATTATGGAGAGTAACATCAAGGAACTGTATGTTTTTGTCTGCAAGCAGTTTTAGCTCATGATAGCATACAGATATTTGTTCCCTTTAGAATGACCTTACTTAAATGAGATGCAAGGAATACTTTTTAAGAACTATTAGAATTTTGTTAATATTCACAATGCAATTGAGGAACAGGAGGCTAGGGAATTTTATAACTCATTCTGATACTGAAGACTGCAGGCAGCATCTAGCCATCCACTTACTCTTCTGCATCTTACGGCTTCCTCACAGCCAACATTCTGGTGCTCCATCCCACCTCGAACACGCCCCATTTCAGGTGGCCTGGCCATTGGCACTCATCAAATCCCTGGTCCCATGCTCCTATCCACACCTCCCTTGCTGGGAGGAATGGGGTTGTGCTGGTCACAACAACCACAGCTGCTCAGGTGCATGCCTCCTTTAGTGTTCCAAGTCCCTCACCCATCCCTAGAAGTTACATCCTCCGAGACTTGCAAAGTGTTACTGTGCCTCTATAGCTTTTTTTTTAGCCTAATAATACATACCTTGAGCTTTGGATTTTTCCTGGAAGCCGTCTTCATTCCTGATCCTGGGTCATTCATTCTTTCATGGATAATTTTCTTGGAACTGTCCACAATTTGTCTGTTCATCATAGTGAAGTGGCTGAACTGGAATGCAATGTTTGAAATGAGACTTTCAAATGGAGGCAGACTTTTATTTCCTTCTGTGCAATCTGCTGCTTCTACACTGCTTATATCTCCCATGTTTGCCATCCACTGGGCAAAACTTTTATCCCTATTTCTTTTAGTATAGCTGTATTCCAGGTTTTAACTTTTTCAGTATAATTAGTTTGCATTTTCTGAATCCTTTCACTTTTAATTTCTTAGTTGCCTTTAAAGGATTTCTCTACAGCTATGGGAGAAAGTTTTAAATCTTTATTTGTTGTCATCAAAATGATGACTGAGCTGTGAGGTAGGGCAGAGAGCCCTGCAGTACCTAGCGAGAGCACTCTGGCATTTAACTCTTTATGTCTTAATTTACTGTGCAGCCATTCTTGGTACATTGTTCTATTGGTTATTTTTTATGGTCATCAGAAAAATGTGCTCTTCCCCTAGACTTTCTTGTTTGGTCTCCACCTACTGGAAAAAACTGTACATTTATCAGTCTTTTCATACCTGTAAGTGCTTCAGGCTCAGTGTGAGAAGTGACAACCGCAGTCCGTGTTGAATTAAGAGCCTGAACTCCCGTGGCATCCAAAAGCTTTGACCTCTCCGTACTTCTATGGGTCAGTGGTGCCTTCATTTCGTCTGTTAAGAGGGTGGTTAGAGTTCTGTGTGAATGGGACTGTGCATACAGCTTATTAAAAATAAAAGGGCATCATATGCAGGTGTCATAGGTTGCCATCTGTTGTTTTGTAATTTCCCGGTTTAGAGATAAGCAAAATAGGTGGAAATAACTTTGTTCTTTTATTATTTGGCCAAATATATATTTGGTTGAATATATATATATGTAGACAATATACATATTACTTATGTGTATGTATACACAGATATTAAGATGGTCCTGCATGTGGGTCACAACAACCCCACAGGCCTGGGGCAGAGCGGCTGGGAAGCTGCCTGGGGGGAAAGGGCCTGGGGGTGCTGGTCAATGGCCGGCTGAACAGGAGCCAGCAGTGTGCCCAGGTGGCCAAGGAGGCCAAGAGC
>JAVJGJ010000059.1:87199495-87210643 GCA_035590215.1 Microhierax caerulescens
GGCGGTGGTGGCACAGCATCAAGGCTGCCTCTCCAGCATTCCCACACACACAGCCAGCAGCCTGGGGGCGGGCAAGGTCCTGGGAGGGGACACGGCCAGGACAGCTGACCCACACTGACCAAAGGGATATTCTGTGTCAGGACATCTACTTGGCGATAAAAGCTAAGAGAAAGGAGGAGGGGTGAGGGACATTTGTTACTGCATTTGTCTTCTGGAGCAACCGCTATGCATACTGAAGCCCTGCTTCCCAGGCAGCGGCTGCGCTTGCTCGCTGATGGGAAGGAGTGAAAGGATCTCTTGTTTTCCCTTGCTTCTGCAGGCAGCTTTTGCTTTTGCTTTATTAAACTGCCTTTATCTTGACTCACGAGGTTGGGGTTTTTTTCCCCATCTTACTTTCTCCTCTCCCTGTCCTACAGAGGAGGGGAGTGATAAGAATGGCTTGGTGGGCACCTGGCGTTCAGCCACCATAACCCACCTCGGCTGTATTGTGTATGGTGTATTAAAAATCTGTATTTCAATATAACTTCAATGCATGTGATCATAATACACCTATGTGGCAGTTCTAAAGGCCATTGTGAAAACAATATGTAAAAACAATACGTGAAACCTTCAGATACTGAATTAACGACTGGTTTATGGTGTGTCACCAGGGTTCTTGTGTACATGATGGGACCTGGAAGTCAGCTGTTTATGGCCTTGCGGATCAAGACAACCTGAAGAAGCTTCGTAAAAGGATAGGATACACCCCCGTTCCAGTAGTTGGTGCAAAACTTAAAAGAAGGTATAAGAAGCACAAGATGTGAGACATGCTGTCTTCTAACAGTTCAGTATCTATTACAGAGATTTTAGTATTCAATAGTATGCTAACAAAGATGCATTTAGGACTTAGCTATAATAAGAACACATAGATGCTCACCTAATAGAATTGAAGATAAGTTCATATTTCACTGAAAAAAGAACACGTCCCAGCCTTTATAGGGTCTTAAAGTTACTTTGTTCTAAGAGACTTCTAGTAACATGGCAAACTTCTGAGTTTAATTTCCGAAGTGAGCAGTAGAACAGAAGAAAGAAATGTGAGAAGAGTGTTATTCTGGTCATCAAATTCAACGTTGCTGTAGGGCATGGAATTTTAAGGTGAGCCAGGGATAAATGTGGAATGGTTTGCTTTCAGTGAGAAATGATGATGTCCTAAAAATGCTTGAGAAAAAGCTAGTACTGGTAGGGCTGTTAGGATCAATTTCTTTTAGTTTGTGTGAGCATTAACACTTGAAGACTTTTTTTTTTCTGACCCTTTTTGGTTTTTTTTTCCATTTGCAGAGGACTTGTGTTTTACAGTCAGGAATTCAAACAGTACTGCATTCCATTCATGGGATCTGATGCTTCCGTTGTGAAACGGTCTCAGCGTTACTTGCACACAGAGTTGCAGGAAACACCTGTAAGTTAAATTACGAGTATGCTACGTCTTAATACATAAAAGAAAGGTTTGTGTAATAAAGTGTTCTTAGTGCAGATCTGTGTAGTAGGGTTTCTGTAGCTGGGTAAATAGGAATGAAGTACAGTGTGCATTTCTTTCTGTAAAGAAGGAGCCTTGTTCTGTTGATCACCTTTGGAAGCTGCTTGACATGATGTGGCCCAGGTTCTGGGTGTGCTGGCCTGTTTCATACTGCTTGATACTTCGCCTGATGCGCTCGCTTACTGCTGCTAGTGAATAGTTATGAGCGTCTCTTGTAGGTTTCTCATGTCTGATTTCTGGGTGTGTATTTGTAGGAAACAGAAGCCCTGAGTCACAGAAATATTTGAAAGGTAGGCTTCGTGATTTTGGGGAATGACAACTGCATTAAATTCTGTTTCTGTGCGAAGCCTTTTTTAATTGGTAGAGCTTCCACAAGCATCATAATCGTTGTCTCTATAACCCTAGTCAGGTCAGTATAGTGTGGTCAGCATTCTGATAAAGAATCCATACGCTGCTCATTTGTATCTGGAGACTACTATGACGCCTGGGTCTCTGGCACGCTGAGTAGAGGCAGTGGCAAGTGGTGGTGGTGGTGGAAGAGAGGTTTAGGTTTTGTTTTCTGTGGTTCCTGGAGAGATCAGCCCCCTCAATCTGCGTAACAGCTGTGCAGAATCACAGGCATCAGTTAAGGGATGAAGGTGAGATAATGCTCTCAAAATGTACCTGGGAACTACCAAAGAGCAAGGCTTGCTATTGCTCTTCCAGAATTCTAAAGGCAGGCCTCAGCTTCTCTTAAACTCAAGCACAAAGAGGAGGATACCTGGAAAGAAGCCTGAAGTTGGATACCAAAACACATCTTTCTTTAATGTTTCCCACTCTTGTTTACTGTGCTTGCTCCCTCATACTGTCTTCTCATAGGATTTATGAAGTGAAGCATTATTTGAAGTGGTCTTTAGAACTAAGATGGTTGTTTAAGGCCCTATTTAAACAGCTATTTATTGTGTCAAACAACTGCATCCTAATTTGGGGGTATTTATTTTTACAAATGAATGGATGTAAGAATTTTAATGTAAATTCTATCACTGAAGGTGTATCTTTGCCTCAGGTGCAGTATGGCGCTTATGTGAATGTGGGTGGTCTTGGCTCTGTTATCAAGCTGATGTTTGCTGGCATTTTATTTCTTCTTCTTGTGAAGTTTAGCCTTGGAAGAAAACTTCTGACAAAAGTAAGCAATCAAAATACAAGAGGGTTGAGTGTTTGTAGATTTATTTATTTTTTTTGCTCTCTAGTTTACTGTTGGTCTCCCCCTGCTTCCCCTCTTATTATGTAGTACCCGGCATTTTTCTCTGCTGGACGCTTCACAAAGGAAGGACCAACCCAGAGACAGGTAACTGACTATTTTCCATCACGATTACTGAATAAATGCGTTATGGTAATGTGGAGTAGTGATCTACAGTGAGGGCTGTGCCTCAGAGAAATAATTCCTAGATGCAAATTGCGCGTGCCTGTTCAGATAGCCGTGACTATTAAATAATCATGCCTTCTTTTATTACACATTGAAGTGTGTAGAACTGATAGGAAGAAAAAACCGAATCATGTTGCTGGGTCTCATGTTTTATGTGGAAGGATCACAGCACTCGACCTGTCATAGGTGATGGCAGAGTGAGACTGAGTATCAAAAACCCAGGACTGAGAGAATACATGGACTTAGAACAGTAACAGTTCCAAGAGAGTGGAAGGGATTAAAAATTTAGATGGGATTGTGCCTTTTAAGCAATAGCTCAAAATAGCTATGCTCATGTTTAGATAGCTCATAGTATTTGGTATAGTAGATCCTTGTCTTTACTACTTGTGCTTGCCTGATACAAGGGAGTTACTGTTTTGGTGACCACGTGTCTTGTTCGCTGCAGATGGATGGAACCTCGTTTACAATGACTTTTTTTGGTGAGGGTTACAGCGAGGGGCAAGATCCCCAGAATGGCAAACCAAACGTCAAGATCTGCACTGAAGTGAAAGGACCAGGTACCTACATTAGTAGCAGCTCACAACTTTTGTCTTGCATTCTCTACTCTAAAATAGGTGTATGGTGCCACTGCTATGCCTTTCTCCATGTAGCAAGTGCTCCTCGAGGGTTGAAGTCAGCAGCCTTAGCAGGGTGTTACCTTGGACACTAGCATTCATTACAGATAGTTTTTTTGAAATGGTCAATTTGTGTGCATTTTTGCCCTTCTTTCCTTCTGACTTTTGCTGTTGCAATTTTCAGTTTTGCAGAGTAGAGCAGTTAAAGGGAGAGTGCTTTAATAGTTATCAGTTGTTACGGCCTGGACTTACTGCTTGCTTCTCTCCAGCCTGTTGTGAGCAAACTGAAATCAGATCTGGCATGGTTTCATTTCTAGCTACAACATACTTATGTTCATATCATTCCTTTGAGGGGAGAGACGCCAAGAATGTATATTCAGGAAGGAGTTAATGATGCTGAGTTTCTTTAAATACCTAGAGCTGTCACTGAATACAGTGGTCTCACAGGAAAGTCTGAATTTAAACGCGGGATGGGGAAATTCTTGCTGTCAGGAGGAGCTCTCTATCACTGAGGTGGTGACTCAGGGCTGTTGTGTGGTTAGAGCCCTGCCTTTGAAGCAGGATTTGTCCAGATTAAGATCTTAAGGATTTCATCAGCTACTTGGAATGAGTACCAGGTTAAAAAGTTGTTTTTAAATGGGGAAGGCTGTTTCATTGCCAAAGAGATTATTCTTCAGCATGCTGTAGGTAAACCACATACAGTGTGTAGAATATAATCTTGGTTTTTGTTTTTGTTTTGTCAGAGCCTGGCTATGTTGCTACGCCAATTGCCATGGTTCAGGCAGCTCTATCTCTTCTGGAAGATGCAGCTTGTCTGCCTAAACAGTAAGTACTTTCCCCTGCCAAACCACTTGATCTCCCTTAAACCTACCGTGCACATCTGTTTCTCTTTGAAAATACAGACCTAACCCTGTGGATTTCTGCCTTACCACACACATGGCTGTGTGAGGGACTTGCTTCACCACATCATGATTTAAAGCCACTTACTCTTAATCTGCCCACCTTACAGTTCGAAAGGATATATTCATAGGTGTTTAGTAGGACCTGCTGCATCAGTGTCTGTGTTTTTAGATAACAGAATAGTTTCTAGTTTGAAATGAATAGATGGAGAATGATGCAGAAATGGACCTATGACTATAACAGGCTTACCAAATGCCTTGTATGCTCTCCTACGAGACAAAGTGGCTTTTTCTTTCTTAGGCAGAGAAACACATCTTAGACTTCAAAACAAGGTATCAGTTCAGTCACTGCACCACTCATGTTTTTCTCTTCATTAACAGGGGTGGTGTGTATTCTCCAGGAGCTGCCTTCTCCAAAACAAAACTGATTGATCGTCTCAACAAACGTGGTGTTGAGTTCTCTGTTATTAGCAAGCCTGAAGTCTAAAGTCCAAACGTAACTGTATGAACTACGACCCTTCCTGGGTCTGACTCCAATAAAACTCATTTGGCTGTAAAAGCCTAATCATAAAATAGTTTCACTGTGCTATTGTTTACAGCAGAAACAGGAGAAGAATTTGAGTTAACAGTTATACCACTATTTGCTATAGTGAGCAAACCCATCAAGGGTATTGAATTTTAATTCATAAGCGCATTAAATCAGTGACTTCCTGGGTACTAGCTCTGGACTTTAGTTTAATCTCTTTTATCTAAGTTTTGAGTTAATGGAACCACCATAGTATCTGCTTCACAGTTAACCACAGCCTTCTGGCTTCACCCTGTTCCACACCTATGACAAGCAGGCAGGCCCTAGATAACAAGTGCCTTAGTAGATGAAACCACTAGTTACTCCTCGTGCCCGTTTGGGAGAGGCACTATTACTCTGTGGTGTTCTTGCTTCCAAAGCTTTAGTGCCTGTAGTGAAATAAAGGAGTAGTTGTGGTTTTGCAGAGTTTAAAGGAACAGTTTTGTCTTTTTTCCTGGGTTATAATAAAGATCAGCTGACTCTGTACTATTGTCTAAAGGTCTGTTGACTTTCATCTGCATTACGAGCTTGCCTGTAGGGAGCTCTGCTAAAAAGGAGAAAAGCTCCAGTAGGTTTGTCGCTGCAACCATGACTGGCAGCGTTGTGGCCTCTGGTGCGCAGGACAGGCAGTGGCTGGGGTGGGGGGGAGGGCTGTGTATGGTCACGGGCTTTTTTATTATTGTAGCTGCATGCACACTGTTGCTCTGCAGTACTGGAGCTGTACTGCACCTTGCCTGATGGACGCAGGGCGCAGCCTGGTGCTGCTACAGGTGCGGCTTCAGAGGTTAGTGCCTGAACTGTGGTACCGCTGGTAAGCTGAGGGTCAAAAATACCTGCCATACACACAGAGCTTGCAAAGGATCAAGATGTTTATTGGAGGTGGCAGAGCAGATGCTGAGGGGCTGTAGTTACCCCGTGCAAATTAAACTACAGTACAACACAAACTACAATACACAGAATGCAATATATGTATCGTATTGTGTGTATTTTATTCTATATAACCCAGTAAGTACCATGAGATACAGGATCAACGCAGTGTAATACAACACAATACAGTGTGTATGGCATAATACAATAAATACCATCACATACCATAAAACACATACAAACCATATACTACATTGTAGTACATACAAACCAAAATACCAAATATATTATGAAAAACAATTATAATGCAAATATATTTCAATACATATCATACCATACATGAAACAACTCAAAACCAAATACACGCTATGTGATACAGAATAGAAAAAGCATAAAAAAAAAGAATACAAAATACAGCACAAAATCCAAACTGATAAATATCATACCACACTACAACGTGGAGCACATAATATGGTAAATATAAACATATATATATGCTTATGTACTGTATGTACTCTACAATTACATATTTATATATATAACGCAAAAGAAACTACAGCACAGTAAAATACATAATACAAAATACATAAAATAAACCAAAAAAAACCCCGAAATAATATGTAACATGTATTGTTTATAATAGAACACCGTACAATAGGATACAAAAAATACCGATACTACATATGACACAGACCACGCCATATTACAGAATACAATACAACATTAAAATACAAAATACATTAAAATACAAGCAATACAATACAAATTACATTGCAATGGTTGCAATAAAAGAAAACGCACCACATACAAGACATTACAATACCAGGTACATTACAAACCACCAATATGACCCAATACATACAAGACACAGCATGCCATAATTTAGAGAAAACAGAAATAGAATACAAAATAAAACGTGTATAATCCACTACAAAATATAAGGCAATACATACAAGACAAGACACTACATATAACACCACACAAATAATAAACCTTGATACATACGATCCAATATATCGGATCGATGTCACGCCATACAATATGTACAGTACCGAACAGAAAACAAACTACGGTACAACACAAAACTACAATGCAAAATACAGCACATACAATACTTAATAAGGAATGCAATAGAAAACGGTAAATGCAATACAAAACAGAAAATATTCCGCAATACAAATATTACAATACATTAAATACCATAAAATACATACAAGACACACTAAAATGCAAACAGCAACAAGATGATACAAACCACTGTGCCATGTAATGCCTGCAATACAGTAAAGCACAACACACAGATGTGAAACAGAAAACAGACACTCCCAGTGCCTCTGGCACGGCAAAGGACTCCAAGACCACCTCGGTGCTGCGATGAAGAGCTCCTCTGTGAAGGGATCCCCCAGCACAGTGCTGTGAGCAGGTCCCTCCTGGCTGGCACAAGGACAGGTGCAGTACTATAGGAATTATGGTACAATACTACAGCACAGTACAAAAAAAAAAAGCACAGTACACACTATAAACCATACAAGACCTGCCATTCAACACACAAAATCCAATAGCAAATACCATGCAGATTACAATACAGTACAAATCCCAGCGTAATACACAATGCGTTACAAAACACGCTACAAAAGACAACACAATACGAAAACCAAAACAAGGTATAGTATTTATTATGTTCCACACAATACGTGCAATACCATATGTACCATATAACATACAAAACACAGAAAAAACAATACAAAGTGCAATACATAAAAAAATTGCAAAAAATGCAGTACAAAATAAGACATACAACATTTGCTGCGATACCTACAACACAAAATACAGTCTGATACAACAGAATAAATGCAATCTGACTTATGCAACCTGATAAACGCCATACCATGCAATACATAAAACAACACAAAGTCCAGTAGAAAATACAGGAAAACCCTACAGTACAAAAGAAATACTAGACAATACATGGGCTGCAATACACAGAATACATACAATACGATGAACACAAGACAATATCGTGACATACCATCCAGGAGAATCCAACAGATACGACACAACATGCGCAATACAATACAACACGTACAACACTTACAAGATTATAAAACGCAGAATACAATATGAATAATACAATACATATAACACCGTATGTTACATAGCTTACCATACAATACACACCCTACAGAAAATGCAACATGCATGGCAAGAGAAAATGCATTACAAAGGAAAATAGATTCCAACACAAAAAAGCACTGAAATAAAAAGTACATTGCCATACATACAAAATACATTACCATATTTAAAATAAAACACACTACGTAGAATACAAAACACACTACAAAACCTCGTACGTTACAAGCCGTGCAATACAGCTCCATACATGGAAGGCAGCACAGACCACAATATACAGAAAACACAATACAAAAAGAATACAAAATATAAGACAACACATACAACACAAACTACAGTACCAAATACAATACAATACAAACAAGACAATATAATACAGTATGAATAATACGACACCATACATACAATATATGGGACCAATGTCATACCATACCATGCACACAGGAGATTGTACAAAACAAACTGCAGTACCGTACAAAACGTACAACTCAAAATACCACAATATGTGTAAAATACAATACACAGGATATAAAATACAATACAAAATACTAAAGCATACAGAGTACAAGCAATACTTTGCAACAAATGCCATACCAGACAACAAGATTCAAAAAATATCAGGAAGTACCATACAATACACATTACACTGCTAATAACACCACGTAACATGACTCAAACTAAAGTAGAAACAAGACATACAGTATCATATAGCACAATACAGAAAATATATACAAGACAATGCAAGAAAAAATTACAACAGATGACAACACATACAGAATATATAAGACAAAGCAATAAAAACGAGAACCTGATACCCACCACACATGTATAACACCATACAACAAAAACTAAAGTACAATTAAAAATATATCATTAAAAAAAGGGCAATACAACATGTTATCATCAAAAATTCATCAGAAAACATGGACTAGAATACAAAACCATATATACAATTCTGTATATATATATATATCTACATATATACAAACGCATACCGAATTCCATTCCTGAAATACAAGACATAAATACACCACATTTAAAACGCAATACATGCAGCGCATTAAAAGCATTCCAACAGAAAATACATACCACAGGCTACAAAATACTGCACAGACCATACACGCAATGCATTACATATGGGACAAATTCAAGAGATAATAAATACAATAAATAAAAAAATACAAATAGAACACAAAATGAAATACGTATGCAACAATACAAAATACAATGCAATACATACAACAAGAGATAAAGTACAATGCAAAATGATGTAACAACATATACAACACATAGCAAAAACATCATACCATACAACATCGTACTCCATACAAAGCAGACAGTACAAAACATACAATGCAAAATTCTATACGTACACTATGTACCACACAACATAAAAAATACCAAATAAAATATTAAACACAAAATGCAATACAAAACACTAGACATAGCATACTACAGAGAACAGACTGTGATAAATACCATCGCGCACAACAGGATACATACAATACACGCTAAACCAGAAATAACAACACACAATATGACACAAACTGTTGTATGCTACCATACATAGTCTACATACAATTAAACAAAATACAGAGCAAGACAATGCAAAACAAAATACAATAAATAAAACAGAATACATATCATACAATTCATACTATTCAACACATACGAAACAATAAAACTTACAACACAATACATACCATGCAAAGTATAAGAAACCATAAAATACAACACAGCCTGTATCACAAAATACACGTGATACAAAGAACAACACAATACACACTATCATTTAAAGATCACAATACACAGATTAGAATACAACACTATACACACAACAAAATACATACCATGCATAAAATACCATGCCTGAAATTTATATATAAATTACATATAAATTTACATATATAAATTGCAAAAATAGATTTATAAGTAACACACGATATGTGAAATCGCTCCATGAAAAACAATACACAGAATGCATTGCAAACAGTGCAGCAGCATACACAAGGCATACCAGAGAACACAAAATACAGTACCATACACACCTCACAACACAAACAATACCATGCAAAACACAGTACTACACAATACTTACAAAACCATAAACTACACAGTACAGAACAAACTACAGTGCAATACAGGACACATCGTGTAAAACACACCATACCATACAATACATGCATCACACAATACAAGGAATAAACAACACAAAATAAAATCCAGAATGGAAAATACAATAAATAAAATAGAATAAACAACAGAACACATAATGAAATACAACTCATACAATAACAAAAAGATTGGATAACATTACATACAAGAAAGCGGTACGTTCAAACACGTAACTTATACATAATAAACACCATACCACACAAGAAAAAACAACATACAGAAAACATAATACAATTTCTAAAATGCAATATATAATGCAATGTGTACAATATATACAGTTCAAATAACACACAGTACGATACAAACCAACACAAAATATAAATCCTGAAATATAAACCAGAAAATACAATACACTGCAACACATAAAATATAAAATACACCACAGAATAGATACCAGATATGCATACCAGAACCACAATCATACCATACAATAAACACCAAACAATACTATACACCCCTACAAAACACGCTACATACCATAAAACTGAATGTCTACCCTGCAATATATACCGTACCTATCGTACAATTCCTTAAACACCACAGTACAAATACCAAACTCTAAATCCCACAACATACCCCAAATACCGTGCAATAACACACCACGCTCACAATAACATAGAAAACACACATAAAAGACAAATATCCCACCATACACATAGTGCATTGTAAAATGCAACACAACTCTTCATGAAGAGCAATAAGTACCATATTATACCATACCTGATGCCATGCCATACCCGCAGCATAACCCATGCCTCTGGCGATGTGTGGTGAAGAACACGAGAACACCTGGGCAGCACAAAGATGGGTTTGGCAAATGCACAATGACAAAACTGTGCTCCAGACTGGCACGAAGCAGGCTCCAATATAAGATCATAATACCCATATTCCATTCCAGTACACCATACCCATATTCCATTCCAATACACCATACCCATATTCCATTCCAATACACCATACCCATATTCCATTCCAATACA
>JAVJGJ010000059.1:87220896-87236955 GCA_035590215.1 Microhierax caerulescens
CAGTCAGCCATAAACTGGATTTTCTTGCTGGTAGCTAAATTATGCTTTCTTACACATCAAATACTGATTAAAATAGAGGTTTTGTACAAAATCTCAACGAATATTTTATCAAAATCTAAACTAAAAGTTACATATCAAGAACAACACATAACAATAAATTATTGTTTCTATACAAGAAGAACAGTTTACTACACGTTGAAAAGTAAAAAAGTTTTGATCTTTAGGCCACTGAATAGGTTCCAGAAGTCAAATCGTCATGTTCACCAGCTGAAATCACAAAAAAAAAAAAAAAAACTTTGCACAGACTTGGGTGCTTTAAAGGTAAAAGTCTGTCCACAGCAAATTTTGGAAGACCACAGTCAAGGTTTAACTTCACTATTCTATAGTCATTTTGCAACTCCAGGGGAGAACATTCTTAACCTGTAAACCAAGCAAAGCCAATTTGTACAGTGCTTCTTACCTATAACAAGCTGTTCCATACGGACATTCAGGCCGGTTATCATTGTTATCCTGAGTTATGATCTCTGTTTCATGATAGTCAGCATCATTAGGGTGACTAAACTGCTGAAAGTGAAGGGGATTCTTCCTGCAAAAGACAAATATAGATCAAGAACCAACTATTCCATTTTTACGCAAGAAGTGGAGACAAGAAAGGCGTTACTGAATCAGTGACAACTCATTTTTCTCTGGTTACAGAAAGAGCAGCTTTTAATGTTGAACTTTATGCAAGAACGTAAGACCTACTTTCAGGATAACAGAAGGAAAGTTTTGTCTCAGCACATGCCGCAAGAGGTTAAAACATGAATTCTCCTATTTGCCATCAGCTTCAAGTTTCAGACCTCCAACATATACACAATCTACTGATGTAGTCACACAGCACAAATCTTACTCAGTAGCTTGCTTCGTTAGGACTCCCTCTGGAGCTATGGAAGTGCTCTACAAAGCTCTCATAATGTCTCAACTCAAGCTGCAAGGGCCAACCCATGGCAGCTGAGCAACTGCAGTGTTGGAGACTTCCCACACTCTCAGGTGATCACCTGTTAGCTTTAGGCAATACGTCTCAATCATTCTGTTCCATATGAAAGTTACTTCTCACTTGAATACTTCAAATGCCAGCATATTATTCCAGATGGATGAAGTACTGAGGCCTGAGCAACAGGCCCTGAGCCAAAGTTGACCTCTAAACAAACCTGCCAACCAAACATTAAATATATTTAGTATCTAATCATTAGCGAAATATGCATGATCATTAGTGACCTATGTATGACCATTAGTGAAAGATGTAGCTGAGATAAAGTATAACCATTAGTGAAGATACAGTGCATCCTGCCTTGCTTAGAGGCAGGTAGTCAAGGCCATAAAACCAGATATTTTCTGTGGTTAAAATCCAGTAGATGCAGGAATCTTCCTCGGGTCCTCCCTGAGCCCTGGCCAGGCTTTGGTGGGATCTGACAGGAGAGTGAAACCAGATGTTTCTGCATTTGAAATTATGTGAACTTGTTTATTCAATAGTATAAAAGATGGACCCTCTCCTAGTGACGTTGGAGACCTCACCTACCAGGAGATGCCCTGCATAGGACTTCCCAGCTGCCGGGACAGGCTCTCCAGATCCTTGTGCAACAGGGGCTCCCCAGTGACTGAGGATCTGGATGATGGTAACGTATTAGAGCAACTGGTGATGTATCTGTCTTTATCACTACAGCTAACTGTGAATAGTAATGATCAGGTGCACTGGGTTGCTTATCTGTTTTATTGCTTGAATCAGGGTATCGTAGGCTAATCCTTTTGTATGTGCATATGCCTTATTTCCGGCATTAATTTGAAACAAACAGTAAAGCAAGGTTATTTTGTGTATTGGTGTCTGTGTGCCATCTACTGACCCTGTCAATTGGCAAAACATGGAGCAGTCTACTGGATATGACACTGATCATGCTTTCAGGTTTGCCTCGGCTACCATGGCATTTTATTTGAAATACCAAATCACAACGATGACATGAAGTTGTACTGTAAGACACAACTCTGAGCCACACCAATGTTAGTGATAAGAGCACTTTACCAGCATCCCTGACTGTTTGCTCTACAACACTTAGTCGAATCCAAGGTGAGCAAGCAGTGAATACACATATATGCATCATTCAAAGAACTTTTCTACTGCTTCTAGGCAACAGGTTTGCATACACACTGTACAAGACACGGCAGCTATAAACAACATCACTTAGTGAAGTTTTTCTGTAAAGCAATGTTAAAAAGAACACAGAAAAACACATCATGACTTCAGGAGAAATTCATGTGACATTAAAAGACACTACAAAAAATTATGTCATAGTGTGCACATTCTGTACTAAAAGCAAATCTACTTTTTCCCTATTATTTCTTTTAGAGACACTTTTTCTCAAGCATATTTAAAAGCAAGAAATGGGAGATATTTTAATAAATGATTTTCCAAAAGATATCCGCAAAATACTTCTGTGATCTACCACATGAATTCCCAGAATACATAATTTTCAACATGTTTGTGCAAATTATAAAGGTGAACTGCTTGCCTCAAGCAAGAGCAATAACTTCAAACTGGAGCGAGTACTGCCTTAATTTGTACTTGTTACTGCTGCATTTAGAAACACAAAGCCAGAAACACGTATGCAGCTAGCTACATACACAACAGCTTCCTCACTGACCACAGGTGTTCCTTCCTTTAAATTCAGAATGGGCTCTTAGGAACTTCATAAGGAACAGTAAGTATTAATTTCAGCATTTCAAATAACACAAGAAAAAAGCTTTTGTTACAGCTTTGGCAAAATGATTACTTAAGTGCTGTGAGCTCTACTAACCATTCAGGCACCAAAAAAAAAGATTAGCTATTTAGTATGAATACTTTAAATCTCCATTTGCCTGGTATCTTTCACTCAGGAAACTCTGCGAGCAAGCTACCGATAAACTATTCCATGAGTTACTTATCAGAGATCCAGTGTCCCTTAGATCTATTTACACAGGTGACAGACGCCTTGGCCTAGTCTTTTCTATTAATTTCTGCAGACTGTAAGGTAAGCTAAATACTGTTTCACTTGATATCATTGCAAGGTTGCATTTACCAGTCTTTTATTCTACAACAAGTTCTCAGGAAACATCACAAATTCAGGCTCGCTGCCTACTTCCTTTGCCATTTAAAAATAAATGGGATGAAATCAAGTCATTTTAGAGACTACTTGCTTTGTTTTCTAAATGCACAGAGCTAACTTACTAGCAATATTAGCTATAATTTTAATTCAGTCATTTGAAACACAATTCATCTTCTCAAAGAGATACAGAAGCAGCTAATGCTCAGTGAAATCATTTTAATACTTATTCCTACAATAAGATACATGTAGCATCATAGTCACCAACGAAAGAAGGCCTAACAGCTGTCAATTAGCTAACCTATTCTGGTTTAGGTGACAGCCAGTTCCTTTCAAAAATTTACTTCAAAAGCTATTGGGCCAATACCAAACAGCCCTTATTGCAGGAGGAAAAAAAAAAAGAGAAAGTAAAAAAAAAAAAGAAAAGAAAAGAGAAAGAGAGTGAAAGAGAACGAGAGCATGAGAGCGCGAGAGTGCGCGAGCAAGAGAGCAAGAGAGAGAGAAAAAAGTATAGGAGAAAGCAGTAAGAAAAAGGAAAAGATCTTGACGTATGCTCCCTATCACTGGGCTTCAGGATTCTTTGGGACAGTGGATGATGCTCCTCAAATTAAACATTACCTGTGAAGCACCTTAAACACGTCCTACTTCAGATGCTCAGGACTAGTAAAAAAAATCATAGTTTATCTTACCTTTATGTGGATAATTTATACTCATTCCACTTCTCTATGTTGTGCAATGATATCCAGCAAAATGAACAGAAGCAGAGAAGTGCATAGCTTATATTAAACAAACATTATCCCTTCTTGCAAACATCTTCTTCCTTTTATTAAGAGTTTGGTTTGTTTGAGGTCGTTTGGGTTTTTTGAATATAAGAGATCTGAGTTGTAAGAGCATAGCATCTTTCATGCTGGAAGCTGCACTCCAGAGTTATTTAGTTTTACAACAAAACCTCGCTGCATAGGAATATGTTATTACTATGATCAGAAGAAAATCATTAAGCTTTACTTGCACAAAAATTAACCAATTAAAAGCCTATTTTAAGAATAAAGTTTTAGGAGAGCTATCTTCTCATAAACATATACAGAAGCTCTGAATTTGTGTCCTTGCACTTTGTGTCACAGAAAATTACACAAATAATTACACAAGTAAAACTTATAAAGTTCTTCAGAATCAATGCAGTCATCTCCAGCAGAAGCTGAGTGCTGCTCAGTGAAATATTCAAGACAGTTTTCATCTATGCAGCTCCCAAAAGCATCTTAAAAAGCTTTTACTAAAGCAAATTTAAGTGGCAAGGTCAGAATCCCTGGCTCTTCATATCACATGCAGGAGACTCCTGCCATCTCAAGGGCTTATCTTCTCAGCCTACTAAAGAAACTGGTAGTGAAAATGTAATGAATTACAAGCACTAGTTGTAAAGCCATAGAATTCAGGTCTGAAGTTACACCACAGATGTAAGATGTTTGTAAGCTCTAAATTGTAAGTCCTATTAGAATACAGGTCTCAAAAAAAGACAGATGCAAGTCTTTAGCTGCCAGATTTACAAGCTTAAGGTGAAATGAAAAATACTGGTTTTCATAAACAAACAAACAAAGACCAAAGTATTTAGAAGAAGGCACATACAAATCCAAAGGTTGGTTGTGTGTGCCCTGCTTTAACAGTTACAGGAAAGATACACACACCCATTCAGCACAGAACAGTATCACCGGCTAGCAAAAGGATAGAACTGTGGACCAAAATTGTGAATTACAGTTTCAGAGATGAGAGTTCCACTGTACCACACCCCTACTACGCAGCCCTTGAAATGGGGGTTTGGGTTTGGATTTGTTTTTATTTTTAATTCCCTATTCTTCTAACTTGAGAAAAACAAGCAGGCGACGAGAAAATGAACACACCACAGTATTCAAAGAGTAAGCTCCTTGACAACAAATATAGTCAGACCTAACATACACAGAGCACTTTGCCTCCTAGTGGTAACAGCAGTTTCTTTCAATTTGGTAAAAGCTTCAGACTACCACAGAAAGAGAATCTGACACTGACGGAGGATAAGAAGAAGAATCTCTGGAGCGAGAGGTGTGAATCAAGCTCGATTCTTTCAAAAGCAGTGTTTTCAAATTCATAAACAAAGAAACTGAGCTATGGGTACAAGGTTATTTCCTAAATGTGTCAGCTATGTGTTAGAGAAGTCTAATAAAATCAACTAAACTAAATTTCATCTTTTCAGTTTGTGCTGTTCTACCAGGCACCTACCAAAGGTGCCTGTCATATCCAGAAGTATCTCTTAATAGGAGTTCACAAAATAAAGACTAGAAAACTGAAGAGCATTTAGTTATTGGATAAATGACATTTGATGAATATGAAACCTCACCTAGAAAGAACACTTTAAGGAAATGTTGTGGTTACCAAAACAGTCCTCACTTGAGACGTTAACTCCTACAGCACCTTGTGTCAGAGACGCCTTTCATAAGGTGAATGGAAGGAGACAAAAAACAACTACTCATTGTACTGAAAAGAGCACTCAAAGCAGCTTCTCCTCCTTCGCAACTCTAAAAACCAGGTTTTGCTCAAGGAAAACACCACACAGTGAAAAACTGAATATGCTATCAATGTGTTCCTTCAAAGCATCCATCCACATCACACATATGTACATTTCTGTCAAAAATATGGGTAACTGCGATGGCTTGCTTTACTCCACCACAGCTATCTCATCGATGCAGAATGACTCCTTGGTGGGCTTGCATTAAAAGCAAATACTAAGACAGACTACAAAGCACCTTTCTTTGCTGCAAACAAGCAGGTTTAGTCTCATGACATTTCCTGAAGATCAAAACTATGAGGGTTTGATACTTTCTATTTACAAATTTCTCCAACGAAATAAGATTTTGTTATGTGCTATTTCAAAGCATTCTTTTTTCTTATAAAGCAATACTTCCCAAAAGTACTGCCGCCAAATGTTTCAGAACAGAGACCCAAGAACAAACGTGCACATGCAGATTCCTATTCCATATTACCTGTAACTAAAACTTGCCTTCCAAAACATTAGGAACCCTTCAGCATGTCAGAGCATTAAATCAGCTTCACCCCCGCTGAGGGGAAAACTTGTCTGAGCAAAATGAAAAGTAGCTGGAGCAAACTTAAGGCTGCATTTGTACTACTGGATCAGCTTGACTGTCTAATAAAACATGTTTTCCTCATCATTATTAAGGGCAAAAATTGAGATACGTGAAAGTATGCTACATGAAAACTGGAAGTCTGATGTGTTCATTAATGTGACAGCTTTACACTTTTAATATATAGTTATCTGCAGCACTAGGCACACCAAATACATACAAGAACCCATTTACTTGTGCTTGCTTGTTTTCTGAGCAACCTAAGTTTTTACTATCGCTCAAGCCACCTGGGGGAAGAAGGAAAAATATAAACGCAATAATAGTAATAATAATTAAAAAATAATAATCACAGGACCCCCTGTTTCCTGGAGTAGCCTTATCTTTTGTGCTTACAATGTACACGGATTTATTTAGAGCTCAAAACCTTCTCCAAAATGCAGTTTGCAGGTCACTGGTCACTTGCTAACTGCAGGGACACCTCTAGATTCCTATCTTCCATTCAATATATTAACACACGATACTATAGACCTTTTGTGGGCAGAAAGAACTAGCAGGAGACCAGGCACTCAGCACTGGAGTTTTTGAACTTTGCTGGAACCTTTGTAGAGCACAAAACCACTGTAAGACAGATATTTCACTGTGAATTGAGAGGATATGAGTAGCAGAAAAAAAAACCAACCAACCTGTCCCTCAATTGAAGTATCACCAAAGACACTGACCAGGTAAGGGTACTGACCAGATAAGGGTTAACAGGGAGTTTATAAGTGTGACTTGTTCTGGTTTTAAGAGGGGACTGAATGCTTAAAAAAACCCAAAAGTGCAGACTGGCCAAGTTAAAACAAAAGTAGTTCTTCATTATTTAGGGATAACAAATAATAAGCATTTTAAATATTCAGATCACAAAGCACACAATAACTTCATCTTTCATAAAAGTTTCAGCTGCTAATAAAATAAGCCAACAGGGTCTACGTTGGGCATTTCAATCATTTACATCTCTTCTCCCTGCTGGTACATGTACTGTACACACAGGGGGGGTTATTCCTTTTTTTTTTTTTTTAAAGTGGACCTTTGTTTCTTATTTCCTACAACACTGCATCGTTCAATTTGCTGAAGTACATCATCCCTTGTTTGGGCAGTTAGCAAGACATCCTGGCTCCTCCTTTTATACTTTTAAAATTCTTGTTATGCCATTGGTTTCTCATCAGTCCCCTGTTTACCAAAAGATCTTTTTCAAATCAAAGCTTGTAACGACTTTACTGTTTTCTCTTCCATAGCTAATACAGTACTTCTTAATAACAAGCTAGCTTAAGCTAGTTTTATTTTTGTTTTACCTGTAACAGCCTGTTCCATACATGCAAGGTGTCCTCTTATGCTTGTTCTGTTTGGAGCTTTCTGAAGTATCTGCACTTCTGGTTGAATCAGAAATCTCAGTCTTGTAATCCAGATTTGCATCAGGCTCAAGAATCCCTTCCTGGGCACCAAAAGATTGGGAAGTCCTGCCCCAGTGAGTTTGTTGGCTTGTAGAACCAGTAATCTGCTCTTTGTTTTCTGTTTCCTCAATTCTATTTTCTTTACTGGAGATCTGACCTACTCTTTTAGAAAATTTACTATGCAGCTGCCTATCTTTTTTTTCCAGAGAACTTCCAGGGGTTTTTGTTCCAGTCTTGCCATTTCCTTCCATGTTTCTCATGGTATTCTCAAGAGGAAATCCAGATGCATTCTGTGGAACAAGGTTACATTTTGAAGGACCTGAAAATGTACACTCTTCAGAATTAAAAGCTTTAAGGTAAACTCTGCCTCATCATTTCTGTTCTCAAAGTGAGAGAATCATAGAAGAGCCCAGGTTGGAAAGGACCTCAAAAGATCATCCGCTCCAGCCTTTAAAATCTTCTACTCCACTTTCCAAACTCAAGTTAGCTGCTAAATACACCTGCTGAATGAAAGGCTCAAGTTAAGAACACACACACACTTTAAAGGAAAACTTATTCTAGAGCTCCTATCCTCAGCTTCAGTTCCTTCACGACACAGTCAGGCTCCTCTTTCACCACCTCAGTTTGTGAATAGTCCAAGGACTTCAATTTAAATTAACTTTTGATTAGAAGTACTGCTCCTGAAAAATGAATGTGGATTATACATCTGACGATACAGTAGACACTTTAAGAATGTACCCTTCTATACAATAATCAATTTCAATCCCTTAAATAGCAAGATAGATGGACGATATGTATTTATCTATATGCAGGAGATATATGGGAATTCATGATACACATCTTGGGCTTAATCCCACCCCAATACTTCTTAAACACTTCAGCTTGCGACTATAAATCATAAAATAGTTTGTCAGTAGGCATGATCAAGTAAAAATTCCAGTTTTGACAAATAGTGCATTTTAACTTTTGGAACACACGTACATTGAAAATAAGAGATGTGTGCTTTAAAAAAAGGATACGAGATACATAACCAAGACAAGAACACTGTCCCAACAACTGAGATGTCACCCAGAAGCAGACCTGTATTGAAGGCTGAACTACTTTGGTACACTACTAAACTATTCAAAAGTTTCTGCTCTCTGCAGTTTATGATCCAAGTTCCTCCTCCAGTAAATTTATACTTAATTTATATGGATGTGTTTGGCAGAGCTGGAAAATCAGGTGGCAGTTACCTATTTGATTTTGTTCCTTTCAATGCAAGCCTCATAAAGTGTTAACCACAACCTGAGGCAATTACATTTAAGCAGCGGTGTTATTAAGAAAGGGCAAAGTCAGAATTAGTATCAAATGATCCAGACAGCAGCATATTTAGTAAGTCAACTTGGAGACAAAGATTACTTTTATATTAAGATTCCCAAATTAAGGCTCAGTAAACAACTGCAGCTTAGGAAATAAGCCTTCATTTGCAGAGGAGAACTAAATGACTCTAATTTGCCACTTCCACTTGTGACTTCTCTGCTACATACTTCATACTACATATTATATACCTGTATTGTATGTAATGAGACTAAACACCTTCACAGTTATGACGATGACTCGTTAAAAACCAGGTCGTAATCAAGGAAAACCAAAGACAACAGCACTATTGGCACTGGTTATGACACATGTATGGCCTCACTGCCATCTGGCGGCTGCTGGCACTTGAAAGAATTAAGATTCTTTTCAATTCCTACCCTACAGTAGATTTTCTCAATTGCCTTAATTATGACAGCAGGAGTGTGATTCTGGTTTTGATATCAAAATCCCAGTCTTTTAGAGCTCTCTAAGATTATTACTTTTGCTTGAACTAACCCATTATTTTTTCTGCAATGTTCTGAAGGCAATTACACTGTGCTTGAGATAAGAATTATTTCTAGAATGATTAGGAGAAAATAAGTAGGCTTCATACAAGCTCACAAGTTAGAACACTTTTTCAGATTAAAAGATACCACTACGTTCTATCACAACTATCCTGAAGGGTACACTCACCATGAGTAAGTAGTTTCAGCTAACCTTAAAATTTAATTAAAAACCAAAACCCCAATAGTTTTCAGCGTCAAAATCCATGAAGCATTATCAAGTAACGGTACTTTAAGTATTTTATAGATCCTAGAACAGATCCAGACAATTCTAATGCTAGAGATTAGAAAAACCTCCCCCAGGTTGTTCACTTAAAGGAAAAGTCAGTGAAAGCATCAGTTTGCTCCCACCAAAATACTGTTTCACTTTGATAATGATCCTTCTCTTTTCATTACTAGCAGTATTTCACTGCCTATAAACACAGCTGTATTTTGGGGACACAGAGTTGACCAGCTGAAGTGTCTGTTCACTTATTGCCACAGATCATTTTGGATTTCAGATTACTTTTTCTTGTCTTTCCTTTTTTTTTTAATCAGATTTTGAGATAATGGCATAAGCACACTCCATGCTACCTTTCTTCAATACACAGCAGTTGCTAAGCCACGTACCATCATTTCCTGACCATAAAACTCTACCAAGAATGGCACTAGTTTGGGCAAAGTCTAGTGTCACATTACATCAGTGTCATACCATCACCTATCCCTAAAAGGCTCTCAGAGAAAGAAACCACACACCAAGCCACTCCTAGGGCCAGTAATTTGGCCCATGTCTTCCAGCCATTTGCTGTAAAGCTGAAAGTCTGGTATTTCTGTGGAACTTTGGGAGCCCAAGTTCCAGATTCCAAGGAAGAAGTGCAAAAAAACAAGTCTCTGAAGGCTTCCACCATCCTTGCTATAGAGCTCTCCAATGGACTGGCATTTCAAAACAACTGTTGAACAACAAATCACAAGCAGAACGCACGTAGACCCAACCTTCAACAACACACTGAACTACAAAAACTACTCAGTTTTTGAAATACCATGGTTCTGCCCTGAGCCAAAAAATTACCTGAGATGAAGGGACAGGGATGGAAAGACAGCAACTTTTCCCTTGATCTTGCTCTTCACCTTCAAAATCCTCTGTAGTTTCTTCAGAAGTTAATCTCTTTTTCTGCTGCACATTTACCTCTGGTTTTAATGACTCCATATTACTTTTTCCTCTCCCTTGGCCTTTTTTCGTTCTACTACCTTAAAAGAAAAAAAAATTTTGGAATGCAACTTCTACAGTGAAATCCTGACCACATTATAAATCTAAATCTGTATTGAAGCAGAACACTGGACAAAAAGCATGAGAAATAGCAGCGTTGTGCATGTGCTGTTTCAACCACACATTTTTCATTTCCTGCTTACAGAAATAAAAAGCATATTTTAGAATGAAACAGATGCTTGAGGGGCAAATTTGGAGGAAAACAATAAATATGTGGCAAAGGATATTCAGGATTGACTGTATCAGTGTCACTGACAATTTCATTTACACAGTAAGAGCTGATCAATAAACCACACGGTCCAAGGACAAATTTACCACAGATCTTTTGTGTTAGTATCACCTCAGATAACCAGTTCATACACGCAAACGTCAATTAGGACACAGCAAAATCAGGGTATGCCCACTTGCCTAGTCACCCACATCACAGCCGATTATTTCATCGGCCAGTAACCAACAGAAAGACAGTGAATGTTGTGCTTCTCGTTGGAAACCTTCACATCTCAGAAAGCCATAAGATCTCTGTACTGAAGTAGTATTTCTGGATATACAGCCGGGAGACAGCCAGGGCCATTGTCCTGGGTTTGTTATAGTTCCATCTGCTGCAAAACACATTCAGAAGGAAAATACTTGAAGCCATTTTGCAAGACTTCAAAAATTCTCCCCTTCAAAAAATAGCGATGTGCCAGAGTCATGTATACGAAGCAAGGAATATTTCCAAATTTTAATGTTTGACTTCAAAACCACAAATCATTGTTACCTTTCCAGTAAGAAGACAGCTGGGGGGAAAAAAAAAAACAAAAAAGGGGCAGCCTTTTAATTCTACTCTCTACCTTTCTACCTTCCCACCCAATATCACATTACAAAGATGCAAACCATTTCAAGTTTTAAGGAAATATTTTAGATTTGCAGAAGAGATCGGTTGTTTTATTAAAGCAGCCCATCCTAAAGTGGAATCATTACCTCACACAGTGACTTTTTAAACAGCTCCAGTAGTGTTCATACATATCCCTAGCTCCCTCAAGGTCAGGCCTTCAATAGCACACAGATGTCCCTTGCCCACACAGCTCCAAATCTCTACTGCTACCTGACCAAAACGTTCAGCCTTTGAAACAAACATTATATACACATATATAGCAAAAATTATAGTACTTTGGAGACAAAACACACAAAACCCCCTACCCTACACACATACACACACTCCAAAACACCCCCTCCAAACACAACAAAACAATCAGACTAGTGCAGCACTAAACACAGTCAGCAGAGGTCCTCTGGTATGTGCAATTTTTGTATCTGAGGGAATAAGCTAGCAAGGAACAGTCTAGATTTTGAAAGATGAAGGCGGGGAAACAACAACAACAACAACAACAACAACAACAACAACAACAACAATGTAAAGTTTCTTTTGCTTCTTCTAATTTTCTCAAAATTAGCTTCTGAGGAAAGGAATAGGCAGGGTAATCAATGGCACACAACTAACGTCTTTAAGCCACAATTGCCCAGGTCAATCTATACCAGGGGTCTTCAAACTATGGCCCACAGGCCAGATACGGCTCCCCAGGGTCCTCAGTCCGGCCCCCTGGTATTTACAGACCCCCCCCAGGGGTTGGGGGGGGAAACCAAGCAGCCGCAGATGACTGCCTGCCATTTAATCCGCGCACCGGCCCCCTGTTTAAAAAGTCTGAGGACAACTGATCTATACAGACACCTGCATTTACTATAGGACGTAAGAAGCAATTGGTCAGGCATTGCATGAAATACTTCTGCAGGCCTGCTTGGGCATCACTACACCACCTCAGCAGAAACAGGAGGTGGAAAGAGAGGCATGAAAAAATTAGCCATCGGACACAGAGGAGCGGACACGCACACACCTGCCACAGTTCATACACTGAAGACAGACTAACAAAGGACACTCAGCAGTTAGCACATAAACCACCTCACCACAGAACGGCAAGCAGGGTGGGGCACGCTGTCTTCAGTACAGAGAAGGACAGAAATTCTGGGGGAGTATTAATGTACGTAGTCATCATCCTCTTGTTTCTTTAGTGCTCCAGTTCCCATGGTAAAAGCCATCAGAGCAGTAAGTGCCTCGCCAGAAGTTTGTCAGAGAATGTCTAGTGGCAGGTTTAGAAGTCTTTACAAGCTCCCAGGACCAAAGCCAGACACGCTAGCAAATTTTCTTGGGATTGTGCCAAAGTGGCACCCTTGTGTCTCTCATTGATAGCAACTAAACACAGTATTCTGCTGCTGCTACCGCTGATACACAGCAGCAGCAGTTCATCGTACGTTCAGCAGTTTCCTTTTGCGCAACGAACAAGAAGGAATGCAATACTATTTTAGCCTCAAATTGATAAGAAACTACTATGCTGTGATGAATTACTCCTCCTAGGAAGTAATGATCTAAGACCTTTGGACTAAATGATCAAGTTTGATTCAGTCACCGTTCAAAAACTAACACACACCACCACCCAAAAAAAATCACCTGTAAAACTTGTGAAATCAGAAGAATCTCAGTTTAGAAGGGCAATACATGAGTGACTTAAATGTTGAGAAGGTTTGGAATTAAAGGTACAGAAGCTACCTAGAATTTACATAGTAAACAAAACAGGCAAGTTTATAGAAAAGGGCTCCCAACATGCAGCTCTCCAAAGAGAGTATGTTACCTGGCATTAAAAAAACTCACAAACCAAATAGAAAAAAAAAAAAAAAACAACCAAACCCAGAAAGAAACCCAACTGATCAGAAAGCACTCTGTCACACCCAGGACTGATGACAAAGGAGACAGAAGTCAGTCTCTGTTGGCTGCCAGGCATGGAGCATGGAAAGAGAAGTAACAGATTAATACTTTCTACCACCATCATTATAATTAAAGAAAGTTATATCAAAGCACGTAAATATATATTGGTATGCAAATGTACTACACTGCAAACCTACCTCCTTCCATTACAGGCTCAGAAATCCTCTGAATCAGGAGATCTCTTTCCAGCATCCAAGATGGAAGCACTCTCTTTCTTTGAATAGATTTTGACTGTTTGCTTTCATTATCATCAGAAAGAGGAACCTGAAAAAAACAGTTACTGTTTAGTACCTTTTCCCAATTACAAAAGAGAGGGGAAAAAAATCGATCACAAGTTTGTACCAGTTATGCCCTTCAAATGCAGCCTGGATAACTACCTACTTTTTGGATGGTGTCCATTGCCTGAAATTTATTTATTTTTTTCCCTACACTTCCCACTCACTCAGAAAAAACAACATCTATAGAAACCTTCATGCAGTAAAAAAACCTCCTTAGACCTTTGGAGTAAATATCTAAAAGGCTACAAACCTAATGTTTCATAGAAGAACTTTACCAGCACCTTGCTATAGAGTTTCCACATGTAAAGACAAACCAGATTTAACAAACACACACCTATTTGTCAAAAAAAAACCCAACCAAACAACCAAACAAATAAAACCCCAGAAAAGTCTTGCTACCATTCTTTCAACTTACTTTTCCAGAAACGAACCACACTCTAAATCTTGGCTGCAAAAATAATGCAAATACACCAAAGTCATATTTGATACGTATTTATTTACTGAAAGTAATGCTATCAGTTTTAATTTTTACTTACTAAAAGGTAAGTATCCATCCCAGGGATCTCAGCTACAGTAAAGGCTGATAATTAATTTGTTATATGTAGTTATTATCTACTATAAAATGACATTGACCAATGTATCCCTTCTAACTGGATACACAACAGAAGAACTAAGAAAAATCCCACTTGCTCCATACACTATTTATCAGACTGTCTGAAAACCATTTGACTTGGAAACATTTAAAAAAAGCAAAAGATGGTTGTTTTGGAAACTCTGTTTTGCTGGACAGCATGCTGGCTACCAGAGAAAAACTGGAGGGTTGGTTGTTTATCTGTGTTTGTAATGGATCTTGACAACACAGCTCCATCACAGCTGTATGATTCAAATGAAATAGGCTGCTGGTTAGCAATAAACAGATACTATTTACAGCCAGCACAAGGTATCTACAGGCTCTCCAGATATAAATTTTAGAGGCTTTTAGGCTGGTTGGAAGAACAGTCCTTCATTCCCCTGGACCTTCACAAGTACTTACAGGGCAGTAACTGATACAGACCATACACCAGAACTGGACTTTGTCCTGTAGTACTGAACTCAGCTACAATATTGTTAGTTCAAAACATTCTTATAGCAACAGCAATTTTTTTATATTCGAGATAACTAATTACTGCAGTGTAATTATCATAAACAGAAATACACAATAGAAATGTATTTATATACTTGTATAGTATGCTATCCCAATCAATAAAACAACAGATATTTTGAGTTCACAATTTTGACTGTTGTAATTCTCAGGAAAAATATAAAAAAAACCCATGCAACACCTTTTAAATTTTCAACACACGCTTACAAACATTAAATTAAAAAATTAAGCACTTACCAAACATCTGGCAGTAGCATTATTTTTTCTCATTTTTGTGGCTCCCTGTATCTCAGAGTTGGAACACGCTGCTTCTATTAACAGTGGACTACAAGACATCTCAACAGGATAAGCAGTTGGTGCTGGCGTACCAGCCTCCTGATTTTTTTCTAAGAAATCAAAATCATTTTTAGCCAATCAAACTCATCACAAATGTAAATACATACTTTTTATCCAAACACAGAAGTTGGTCTGAATGCCATTAATTTGCCATTGGTGCACTTCTACACTGAACACAATACACGCTTGCATTGACTTATCAAGGAAATAAACACGCCTTCCTTTCTGCCTTTAACTGAAAGTATTATGAACAAAAGGTTTTCCAGTCACCGCTGACCACTACTGTAGCATTTTGGTGTTTAAGCACTTAATTTATGCTAGTCACTGCCACGATAAAACTTTGAGAAAGCTGAAATTATGGCTTAGAATTTGCTTTCTTGTAAAGCTATGCACCTTCCCAAAATGCAATTTATACTAAAAGTCCGGGAATGTTAATATATGGTTTTCAGGGTCAGATGCCCAACAAATCCAGCACTCCCTGGCAAGTTCTCACTCATGGAAGGCTGCAAGCCTGCAGCGCTGAGGTGACACCACGTACTCAGGTGCTGGGTTTAAAAGTCTCAGAGGCCCTGTCTGAAATGCCTTTCAGTCACGAAGTGCACCGAAACCGAAATGGTTTGTCTTTCAGCACTCTGCCCATCCAGACTTGCCAAGCCGCTTCTGCACTACTTGGTTCCCAATCTAATTGTAGTTCTCTTACTGCAGATAAAAAC
>JAVJGJ010000059.1:87237055-87272775 GCA_035590215.1 Microhierax caerulescens
TGGATGGGAACCCTAATTGCTGCTTACTCACTGCACAGCACTTCTCGGGGGCCACTGCCGCCGCCCCCCCCCCAGCGTCCCGCGTTACAGGGAAGGCCCGAGCTGCTCATCGCCTCCCGCCGAGAAACACCCGCGGCCAGGCCCTGCCCCCTTCCAGCCAGGCCCCTCCAGGTGCCTCCCGGGAGCTTTCGGTGCTGCCTGGGCTCCCCCCGCGATGGAGCCAGCCCGGCCCCGGCCCGTGCCCCCCTAAAGACGGCGAAGCAAGACACAGCAGACCCCTGGCCTGGGGGGAGAAGGGGCAGAGGGTATCTACCTGCAGCGCGGCTCCGACCTGCACCCCTCCCCTCATGGGAGGCCGGAGGGGGGCGAGGCCGCAGCCGGGCCCCTGGGATATCGTTAACCATCGTAAATCGCGGTTCTGCTCCGTACGGACGGGCCGGGCCTCACCTCGGGGCGGGAAGCGGCCGCCGCCGGCGGGACGGAGCGCAACCCGGCGCGAGCTGCGGGCGCCGCCTGATGACGCCACGACGGCGCGCGGCGCCCCAGCGCCCCCTGCGGGCCGGGGAAGGGACAACCCCGCCCATCACACACACACACCCCCCCGTGCCGCGGTGTGAGGCGGCGGCGCGAAGGGACATGGCGGCGGGCGGCGGAGCGGCCCCGGGTGCTGCTGGCTGCAGCCACCGCCGTGACAGGAGGTGGCCCGCCCCGCCCTGAGGCCGCGGGGATGGAGGGGGAGCGCTTGGCCGCCGCGGGACCCGCGGTGGGGGGAGAAGGGAGAGGTGGAGGAGGAGGAGGAAGAAGGGGCGACTTCGTGGCTGTCCTCCCTCCGGAGGTGAGCTCTCAGATTTTCAGCGACCTGGACGTTGAGAGCTTGTGTCACGCCGCGGTGACGTGTAAGGGCTGGCATCGCGCCATCGAGAGCGACGACGGGCTGTGGAGGCCCCACTGCCTGAGCGCCAGGGCCGTCTGCCAGCGGGAGATCGACGGCGACCGCGGCAGCGGGTACTCCTGGAAGGTAAATGTCACCTCGCTGAGGTCACCTCGGCAGCGGCCAAGCTTCGGGCATTGCCACTAGAAATACAGAAAGAAAAGGACATCAGCCCGTCTCGCCCGCCCGGCCTAACAGGAGCGCGGCGGCAGTGGCGGCGTGGCTGGGCAGGGTGCCCAGCGGCTGGACGGCTGGTAACCGAGCGAGGAATGGCAGCAAGGTGCCCAGCTTGGAACCTTGAACCCAGGACCACGTCTGGCCGCAGCCCAGGACTGCACCCCATTCCGCCCTCGCGGGGCCCCGGTGCTGGTGGCCATCACGTCGCAGTCTGCACAGCCCTGACGTGGAGGAGAAGCCACATCCCGCTAGACGGGGCTGGGAGGGGACAGTGGCCCCCCGCTAGGCAGCGTGTGCCTTCTGGTTGTATTTCATGGGGATGGTTCTGCTGGGGAGGAGTAACTTCCCAGAAATTCATCCTGGGTAGCTCTGCCGCAGTACACTTTGAGCGACATGCATCCAGGAGAAAAAACCAAACCCAAAACTGGGGTAGAGAAAAGGAAGCAAGCAGGAGCTCTGAGAATGTATTTCAAAACTCTCCCCAGACACCCCCAGTTACAGCTACTCTGAGAAGTTAGGGGTGGAACATGCTGGAAGATCTGTCGCTGTCGAGTGCAGCCTGCAAGCTGAGGTAGATCAGGAAGGGAGTGGTTTCACAGGTACTACTCCAGACCACCTAGAGAGTGGTCCTCACCTCATTTTAGCAGCTGTGTTTGAGAGCAGAGGGGTGGTGGAGGAGTGAAAAGAGATAAGCAGCAGCAAAACCACCCCAATTCTAAGACTCTTGACATTTCAGTAGAGGTGTTTCGGTGTGAAGCGAAGCCACAAGCAGGTAGTGGTTGCCCTTAACGTACAGATCTTACAACTCTTGCAGGAATCTTCAGGACTCCCTGCACTGATTCTCTGTTTTAACTGCAGGGGATTTGAAGCAGAAGCCACAAACACACCAGGCCAATGTTTTCTTGCACTAAAAGCCTGGCTGAAGGGAAGAATCCAGCCAGCCTGCATTAAGAGCCCAAACAAGAGATCAGTGTCACAAATAACCTAAATAGGGAGAGGAGGTGAAAGGCACCTCTTTTAAGGAGTAAGATAAATTCCTGGTTTAGGGTTTTAATCTTTGACCCTCAAAGAATTGAGGCAAGAAGCAATTCTCCACCCAGCTTAGAACAGAAAAGTTGAAAGTAGACCAAGTGTTTTTTTGGCAGCAGTGCACCTTCCTGGGCTTAGTGTCTAGATATCCAAAGGCATGTTCCACATCCTTTTTCTAGCATTACTCTTCCAATGCAAAACTTACCTGTATTGAATGCAGCTTAGATCGGTTCATTTCCAAGATTTGAGCTGTCTTGTTTTTCCATCAGATCACATTACTGAGAAACTACTGGAAAAGCAAAGTGAAGCAAGAATGGCTGAGTGGGAAATACAGCAACATTCCTTCACAAAACAGCTTGCCAGAGAAAAGCATGTATCCGATGGATGTTGACACATGGGGAGAAATCCTGGAAGCAGAACTTGAGAGATGAGAAACCAGTGTTGGTTCTTGCAGCTCAAGAACTTCCTATCAACAACTTACAAACTGCCAAACTGTAAATATTTTGCCGTTCAATATCAGTTGTGTTTGCAAACATACGATGAAAGTTTCTCAAAAAAATAATATTGTGTCTTTTTTTATTATTTGCACTTTATCTGATTATTTTTCTGTAAAATTCTAAGTAAGACTAAATATTTAGTTGTAATTTTGTATTTGTTACATTTAATATTTGGCTGTATTGTCAAGATGTTGATTGTACTTTGTTTGCACTTTTTATTTTGGAAGAGATTACTTTTCTAAAAAAAAGTGTGTTTGACTTTTGACTTGAAGTGATTCCTATCAGCAGCACAACATGAGGGCCCACAAAGGAAAACTGGGGAAAGGACAAATCGAGACCCTGGAAAGGAAAGAAAAGGATGAGGCAACAACCTCAGGGTCAGCTGAATGTCCCCAGTTCAGCAGCGCTGCGTTTCCACTGCGCAGCTGTGGGGTTTCTGGATGAGGACTCACAGATCCAGGCACCAGGCAGGGCTGAAGCAGCCACGTAACTAACACCCTCTCTGCCATTAGCTCTGCACTTCAGTCATTTGCGTGACGAGTAGAGCAAAATTTACACCTTCAAACAAAATAACTCAAGATACCCATGTGAGATAACACAACTTCAGATATTTTTGTAGTCTGGCTAGAATTTTCCTACATGACAATCTCCCATCACTCAGCCCCTGCTTTACCAGCACTGGTATTTGGCTCCCCTCGTGACGGAGCAGCCCTCTAAAAGCTGCTGCTAGTAGAAAAGGAAATGCCAGTCCCGTTACTCAACGTAACAGTTACCACATAACGAATTTATGACAAACTTTAATTAATACCACCTTTCCCTATCTACTTTGCATTAAACAGTAAAATAAGTGGGAAAACACTGGGAAGGTCCCTTTTGCTTGAGGTACTCTGACAAAAATCAGTCACGCCAATCTGGGAGCAGTTTTCTAGAGGAAGACTTTTACCATGCTTCTGAAATGTGGTTAATGTGAAGTGATTTCAAATCAACTGCTGCAGACTTTGGCAGAGGACCTTCTGGCAACGTAAGGACAGAAGTGTCCTGTCACGAACATGAGGTTCGATTGCACTGAATCAGGCCCTTATTAGATAGAGAGTTTACCTAAATGAGGTCCAGCCCTCACCTTCCACGGGGCCTAATAACACTAGATGGAGCAGCAGAGCATTTTACTTCTGAAAGTGCAGACCATGCTGGTGGTTAAACAAACCCTTAATTTACACGTGGGTCTTAGGCATTTTTGTTTTCTCACAATTATTATCTGGTGAAAGTACCTAGGGTTTTTTACTCCATTGCGAGTGTCTGGGCTCAGGTGCTGGTTGTTGCAGGTGCCAAGGAAGAAACGGAACAGCTGGGTGAAACGGGTAGTTGTAAAATGCTTCCAAGAACAGTATGTTACTTGACCCCTTTTCTGGTTTGGAGCATTCAATGCATTTCATCAAAACTGATCCACTTCCCCTCAGCCTCCTACATCTCTCATTAAGAGAAGGTTTTCAGTTCCTAAGCACCAGTACTTTTTCGAAATCATGAGTAACATATCTAACTGAGACAAGTTTCTCATCAGCATTGCACGACATGATGCGATGACTGGGTAATGTTTCTTCTACATCTTTTGTAATTTATTTGTTATAGGTAAGCGTTAGTGCCAGCATCAGGACCCCATTGCACTGTGTTTTCACAAAGATGCACAACATCTCCCGTTACTGCCAGAACAGTGGATGCGGTTCTTGTGGGACAGCTGCTGTGCTAGCCAAAAGGGATGCAGTATCCAAAATTCCCTGAAGCTCCTGCTGTCACACCCTGCTGCCAAAAGTGGCTGAAGTGTAACTCAAAAGTAAAGAGCATTGCTAAATACAGTGGGTGTAGCACGAAGCTCAATGAACTGCAAACACTGCTTCCTTTATTATTATCGATTCTGCTTTAAGATTATATCTAGTTAGCTCAAATTAAAAAAAAAAAAAAAATACACAAACACCACTCCCAAGCACAACAGTTTTTACACTGCAGGTGCTGCCTCACTCCCTGCTCACAGTATCTTTTACCCAGACTTTAAGAGAGCTAAAAGTGCATATAAATTAATAAAGAAGAAAATAATGCTAGCAATACATTCTCATGGATTCTAGGGAATATTCAATACATTCTAGGGAATGACCAATTTATTAATCATAAGACAGGAAAAGTGCACAATAATGGATCTAGTCCCTCAACCTTCTCACCCAGCCTCCTCCGTTACCTCCTGTAACTCCCAGACATTTATCCCCTCTTCCTGCTCCTTTCCTGCCCCTCAGCTGTCAGTTCACACCTGTTTGACTCGGGCTACAAATTGTAAATAGAAGGATTATGCTGGTATAACTCTTAACACGGAGTTGTTGCACCGTGTGTTTAAGCTGTAGCTTTTCCCCATTCTCGGGTGTAGGAGTCACGGCTGTCTGCACGCCCCTGCCCCTGTCCAGATCAGGTGGCTGTGCCTCTCCAAACACATATGGAATTAAACACTCAGCTATGCAATTAGCCAAGGCCTGGATCTTTAAATGTCGAGTAGCAGTCGTGTAAGTTTCTCACAGAAAATCTATTACTGAAAGAAAAAAAACAAGTGTTTAAGTACAAGTTCTCACAAGGTTTCTTCCCCTCCCCACTCTGACCCCCCTCCTTTAAAGGTTTTAATTCCCCCTGGAGATTCCACTACATCAATTCTGGTCTTCTGTCCTCCCCCGCTCTGCCCCTGCACCACCTACTCTGTGTCTCAGCCCTGCTGCAGGATGGATGTGCTCCCTTCCCTTTAAAGACACCCCAGCAGCACCCATCACCCCAGGCAGTGGCACCAGCTGGTCTGGGCTCATCTCTTTCCCCCCCTACCTGTGAACAAAACCCCCTGAAATGCCAGCAACAGAGATCACACTGGTGCCTATATTAGCACTAATACATAGGTATCCTTTCCGAGAGGATCTTCAGCAGCTAAGGCCACGTGTAAAGCCCACGTACCAGCCCAGGGCACGCACCAGCTATCCTCACACCTAGGCGGCTGGTGAAACCCTCATTCTGCTCTAGTGCTCTGCTCTCTTACCCCTAAGTTTCTGAGGAAGTGGAAAGTTCTAGTTTAGCAAACCCCACCGACCTTCCCACTGCATTCACACACCGCTTCTACCCTCCCACTCGGGAGGTGTCAGCTGCAGAAAGGTGTCCGAGGCACCCATCGTCCGGACACCCCGACAGACACGTGGCCGTCCTGCCCGCCCGGCTTTCCCAAGGCAGAAGAGGCCTTTGGAAAGAGCCCGCGGAGCCCGTGCGGTGCGGAGTAAATAGGATGTCCCCCACCCACACACCCCAACTACGCAACGTGGGCTTAACCCAGCCAGGCTTCTGTGCCCCTGCTGCACAAAGCGTCCCGAGGTGCTGCACACAGCTGGACCAAATCCAAATACCCAGCACTGAAGCTCGACCTGAGGTTCCCCTGAGGTCAGTATTTTATTTCTGTATTTCCCAAACGGTCTGCGGTGTTAGAACCTAACTTGCAACTAACCCAGCGTTGCAGTGCTCCAGTTCTCGAAGGGAGGAGCTGATAGTGTGGCGTTATTTCATCATGGTGCAGGATGTGGCTTTGGGCCACTGCCATTAACAGTCAGACTAAATGCAACAGAATGCACGAGAAGTTTAATCACCACAGGCTTTTCCTCATTAGACCACTCAAAGTTCAAAACTAATTTTGTTGAGAGAAGTGTTTCTTCTGACAGGCTGGCACTGACGTTTCAGGTCTCTATCCAGGTCATCTCTGGAAGGTACCAAGTTATCCCAGCTTTAGCCAGAGCAGTTACGCTCCCGACTGGGATCAGCTGCTTCAGCCCACCAGAGCTGACAGAAAGGTAATAAAGATGTGCAGATGGGAGGTAGTGGTGTTATTTTTTTTTAATTTTCTGTCCAAATTAACTTGGGTAGAGGCATATCAGACCCCCAAGAGCATCCTGACACTTGGTGGTTGGTTTTCAGCATATAGCTTGTTCAGAAAAGACTGTCCCCAAAACCACAGAAGAAATCACCTGCTGCATTTAACATTTAAGCTTCTGGTCAGTGCAGCAACACTAAGTATTAGGGGGTGGGGGTGGGTTTTGGTTGGTTTTCAAGCTTCAGTGCTAAGGGTTAGACCCACTTCTGCTATTCTGGTAAACCAAAAAAAACCCAAACTATGACTGTGGTTAGAAGGATGAGAAGGAGGAAGGTGATGGACAGGAAAGTCAGAGGTCCTGGGGGACCTACCAAGATGAAACCCAAGAGGACAGTTCTGTGTACCAGCACAGTTGCCTGCACCCCCCCCAAACTCCTCAGATTTGTCCTCTCTGACACTGCCACCCATGTCCAGCAACCACAGATTTACAAAGCCAGGGTGGGAATATCAGCCTGCTACAGCATGCAAATTAGGCACCGCATTACCTTATTTTGATCCACGTTTAAAAATTTTGTTAGAAGATCATGTGCTGGTTTTAATGCACGGTCCTTGAAAATGTTAACGGGCAGGCAGCAGCTCCTTGGCCCATACAGGGGTGTCAGCTGCACCGGCTGTTCTGTTGCTGAGATGCCAGACACTTAGTTCAGCACAAAGACTTCTCCAGATGCCACAGGACACCACTGGTAATGTATCATGGTAATGCCTGATAATGGAGCAGCCATAGCACTAAATATTGCTTTTAAACATCTCAGCGATACCAGAACACCAAATACAAGAGACCACAAGATGCTACCCCAGCTACCTATTGAAGAGCCCAAGGCAGAAATGAATGTATAGGTTGAGCAAGTTGGGAGCAGAAGGAAAATGTCAGGCAAACAAACCACCTTAAGCCTTTAATCCTAACGGGGGAGAAAAGAAAAGCTGAGAAAGGCAAAATATCTTTTGCAGCAGCAGTATCTTACAGCTAATAAACGAAATATGACAATACCCCAGAAGAACTTTACTCATCTGTTCAACTGAGGGAACATTTTCAATAGCTTCCGCTATTTTTCTATCTATCACAAACTAAAGAACAAGAGCTCCTACTAATTTAGCTGGGAGATCCTAACACCTAGGTCCCACAAGACGCAGTATATAGCCATTTGACAGTACAGCAGGTAACAGAAAGGTGCCTCGTGTTTCATCTCATGTGGCTGACCAAAGCAATCCGCTTTTCTAATGCTCCTTTCTTTTTGAACATCACTAGTCTGTAGACAATTTTATCACTAAATTACACTGCTCTTTAAAGTCATTCGAACATGCAACTCGTATCAACACATGTACTTAGAGATAATAATGCTGGGGGCTCGTCAAATGCTTAAATAGGGAGACTATTAACAGCATCCGATACCCATACATTAACCAAACATCAATACACAGCACGTAGGTAAGAGGAGCGGGGAGGAAGTTCTTGCTGTTCTGGAGGGGTGACTAAAGACCACATGGGGTGTTGTGGAACATCTGAAATGCCACTGGGCATTTAACTTTCTGGATCAGAGTTTCAGTCGATGATGCCTATAAAGCAGAGTCAGAAGCTCTCTTTTGAGATTTGGAAGTTCACCTCAAAATAGCTTGAGGAAGAAGGAGGTGGGGTGGGGGGAAGAGGAGAAAGGGGAAATTTAAGGTGCAACTTTGGGACAAAAGGTTTACTTCCTTTAAATAAAAATATGAAGTTAAAAAAAAAAAAAAAGAACTAAATCTATTTTGCCACTTATGTACCAGAATGATGCAATATTTCCTTTTATTAAATAGAACACTAAATAGAGGTCTTAAAAATCTGATATAAATAATTCTTCCTATTATTCAAAAATATCTCACTCATGCATGTTGATTTTATTACTGTCCTTTCACCATCACATGTCCCTGTGAGACACACAGCAACTTAAGCCTTGCAGAGCGGGACACCTACATACACACAGCAGAAGCAATGAAGGACAAAAGAGATCGTGTCGTGTTTTTCTTTTGATATGGTGCTTAAGAAAGGATTTTCAGACTTTTCCTTATGATGTGGAAGCAGGTTCATGAAAAGACTGATTATACATTGATTTATATAATTGATTGTCAATCTGCAGTAGATTGTTCTAGTATATGTGATAAAGAGGAAGGGGCTAATGGCAATAGTCTAGGAAGAAAGTTCTGGGTTTTTTTTAAATACTTGGGGTTTAGGTGTGGGAAGATTGGGGTGTCTAATTTAGGATTTGTTGCCTTTTTTTTAATTAAACTAGTTGATCCCCAGTTTCTCCTCCTCTCCCTCGATCACTCTGATTTATTAATATTCAAGATTTTGATGAAAGACATACTGAAAGCAAAATTTTAAAAAATGACTAACATAATTTCCCTTCCTTTCTACTGCTGGAAGCAAAAAAATCCACCAGTTTCATCAGCATTTGCCTTCGATGCCTTTCCTCCCTCCTTGTCAGGCATCTTTTAGTGGGATGGAGAATATATGGCAATCTTCAGAGTCCATGCAGGGAAGGTGAAGAATGTTACTGTACCCTGTTACACTGAGAATGGAAGTCCAACTAAGTATGAAAAGCAGCATTTGCCTCAGCTTTCATACACAGCTTTACTCTCCCTTCAACCAAACTGAAAGGAAAAAAAAATATATCCATCTACAAGAAACAGAAACAAGGCATGGAGAGCCACAGTTTTGGTTCTAAATGCAAAGCAGGAAGTCCTATGTTCTAGTCCAGGAAACAAACAAACAAACTTAGTTTGAAACCAAATGAGAAGCTCTATTTCTAGCCTCCTGTGTAACAACAAAAGAAGAACCTTGTTTTCAGGCGGAGATTTTTGAAGGGCATTTTTCTGTTTGCTTGGCTTGCAGAACACCAACCCATTTTAAGAGGTAAAGCAATTTCTAAAATACCTTCAAAAGGTGATGAAGTCAACACATTCAACTTATTCTTCCTGCACCAGATTCAGACTTCAGTTAGATTCAGACTTCAATTACACCATCATCTCACACCACAAACACAACGCACAGGTACAGGCGGCAGCTCCCTGCCACGGTCATTTTTCAGAACGGCCAGAATTAAGTCTCATTCCCATACTGAAGCTGCTTCCACAGAGCTGGCAAAAGACACTCTCCTCTTCCAGGCTGCAATCCAGCGACTGCCGCAGCCAGGTGGGTGCATTGCAAAGGTTCCACGTTGCAACGAGTCCCGCTGGAGCAGCCGAGCCACGTGCGGTGGGCAGGCCAAGTCATCTGGCACAGCACCGGCCAGAACGCCGACACCGCCTCAGCCGTTCGCTTTTTGAGTCCTCCTGGTGTTCCCTGGTGTCACACAAGTAACACAGAAAGGTAGGAGAGAGGTGCTCGGGAACCTGGCTCCTGAGTGGCGGAGAAAGGGTGAGAAAGACCCCTTGGCTCACTGTCATGGGTCACAAGGAGCAGGACTGAGACTTCCAGCCTGCGTCCGGGTGTTAACGGGGCTGACGCTGCGCACCGAGAGCTGCTCATCGTACAGCTGTGCCGCTACTTAACCCTGTGGTCCTGACACAGCCCTTCAAACCAGCGGCTGTGCGACCAGTGCAGCATTTTACGTTACCCTAGCTTGTGCAAAGGACCTCTTGCATATTGTGGCATATTATTAACCCATGAGAGCGCATATATTCCACTTTGATTTGCTTTAGGACAAACTCAAGGTAATGTATTTACTTCAAAATAATTCAGGTAGGTGGGCTAAAGAACTTGGCACTGTTTATTGCGTGGCACACGCAGTTTTCTCACGCTGCCAAAGCCATCGAGCCCAAAAACTCCTCCAAGAAAGGGGACTGGTGAGAAGAAAATACTTCGAGCACACAAATTACCCAGCAGGAAACCCCAAACTAGAGACAGGAATTTGAAGCCCATCCCCAAGACTTCTGCTGCGCAAAAAAGTTCACGCTGAGCACAGTAAAATGTCCACACATCAACGGGAAGACCGCAGTCCACAAAGGAAAATACACGCAACTTCCAAAACACAAACTGAAGGCACCCCCAGAAATACCAACTAAACCAGCAGAGGACTGTTACCGACTCGTTTTGCTTTTTAAAGTTCCTCCTTTAGTCTACGGTTTTAAATGGTACAACCTCAAAAAAAAAAAAAAAAGAAAAAAGAAAAAAGCCAACTCAACCTGCCCCACCCTGGCACAGCACTTCTGGCCTCACCAAACAGGTAGTTCTCGGGGTGCTTAGTTTTGCTGCTGCCCAAGCCTGAACCAGAACAAATGGGGATGCATCACAAAAAAATAAAAAGCTCTTATCCAGGACTCTGTGAAGCAAGTTTCAACTTAAAATAACTTCTGAAGTATTTGAGAACAAATTAGGAAAGAAGGAAAAAAAAAAAAAGAACTGGTGTTTGACATTTGTAACAAAGTGAGCTCTAAGACAAAGGCGGCAGCAGCATTACTGCACTGAAGAATTAGCTGCAATATTGCAAGGACAAATGCAAAAAAAACTTGGTCTAAAAGGCGGATTTTACAGTATACACTAGATCATACATCTCAGAGACCTTAACTATTTTTTCCTCTTCATGAACAAACTTTAATTAAAGTTTTCGTAATTAACTGCTCTATTACCAAAACCACATTTTCAGTAAACCTTTAACACTTTATGTTAATGATTCCTTCAAATAAAAAGCAAGTACAGCACACCGCAAAGAACACACCAAAATAACTACATTTAGCAACAAAATAATACTAACGGGTTTCAATTCTAAAAACACTTAGCAGGGAAAGCAAACAGCTCTTGGAAACCGCTGCTAGATACAGGCTAAGACGGAGCTCCCTCCAGATGTGGTGGCTACAGCATTATACCAAGAATTAACACCTGGAAGCTTGTTGAGTGGTTGCAGTTCTCATGGCTGTTATTTTTTTTTTGCTGTGTGTCGTTTGCTTTGTCCTGTTTTCTTTTAAAGCAGGCAGAAGGAGCTCCATGTCTACACAGCTGTTTTTATGGGTGGATGTTAATAAACATTCCTGAAAACCTGACCGTACTAAGCATGCAGTCAGCGTTCCAGGGGAGGGAAAAGTCCACACTGTAGGATGTGGTAAGTCAAAACACAAACCTAAGAGGATTTTTAGAGTAGATCATACAAGTCTTACAGTAATTGGACATTATAAATATAGTCCTTATCCACAATGGTTTATATTGTTATCCTTTATTCTATGAAGAAAGACTAATTCGCGTTACAAGTAAAAAAGGAACTGATGTAGTAAGTGCTGAGTACGTAGAAGCAGCGTGATTTAAATAGTTAAAGGGTGAAAACAAATGGAGGAAGCAGGGCTTACGAAGGTCTGCTCTTCTGTTTTTCCTCTTTCGATGAGTAGTTCCCTGTGCCAGGCCTGCTTTCTCTCCTCTTGTGCTAGTACCCAGGATAGATGCCTCCTCCCTTCCATGTCTTCTGAGTACTAGGCTGGCCTCATAATCTGTGACAGACTTGTAGTTGCTTTTTAATACTGAATTGCCTTGGACAAGATGTATTTAGTACCTCTAGAAATGGTTGTGATGTAAAACTAACTTTTTTTCCCTCGTACACAGACATCTATGACAGTAGCCCTCACCCCCTTGTCTCAGCTCCGGTAGCTCCCTCCCTAGCGACTTTTCTGACTCAGTTCAAGGGTTGTGATGATTGTCATCATCCCTTGCACAGCTTCTAAGGTCAGGCTGCTGGTGGCAATTCAGGTACTTACTCTGATTTTCAAAAGCACTGGCATGGCTTAAGGAAACCAAATGCCTGTGAAAACTAGCCCCAAAATAACCCTGGTCCTCAGTGCATCCCTTGTGAAGAGCTTATCAGAGAGAAAGAAAGGTCCATGAATGTATTGGTTTTCTTGTCAGGCCTTGTCTGGAAATGGGCTAGAGCACATTCACCCTAGGATGTAGAGCTCATGATCGACGCCAAGGAGCGCATGAGAACCTGACTAAAAGGAAGAACAGTGGGAGTCACTCCCAGTACCAGTCACAGGCAAATGAAAGCATTGATAGCTGGAAATGTAGGTAGGCTGGCATCAGACATACATTTCCAATGTTCTTGTTTCCACCAAGAATAAGATGCCTACAAACCCCTGTGATCTAGCTTCAAAGGAACTACCTGTGTCAGAGACCCTGTTGACATAGTCTGGTACAAACACCAGAGCTCTTCCACAAATACACGGACCAGCATCACCTGCCAGAGGAAATACTGTTCGTAGGTGGGCAGCTGTAACCTTGGCTGGGCACAGGGGGAAATGACAAGGTCAAAGACTGCTAAAACTTTTTTCTTTTATTAAAAATTGGCAGTTGCATCATCCCTCCTTTGCAAAGCTGGGGAAATTTCTGTTTGGTTGTGTGGTGGGGTTTTTTTTTCTGTTTTCCTGTGTCATAGGGTATTTTTGAGTTCGGGAGCTCTGAAAGCAGCAACCACAAAGCAATTATCAAGAAAGCAGGCTAAGCAAACTGGGTATCTTTTTGCCATGAGTCTTCCTTCCTTAGAAGTACAGACCAGGCTTCCGCGATTCTGTCAGCTTGCATGAGATACAGAAAATGCCTGCCAGGAGCTGATTGCCTCCGGTGTCCTAAATGGACAGGATGATGCGGTGCCTGCCAGCCCGCTGCCCCTGCAAGGCTGTGTTTGCTTCGTGATAAGCAATACTAAGGCAAAAGACCGTCAGGCTCATTAGCTCAGATATAGGTATAATTAAGGAGAGTCGAAGAGATGCTTTAGCTGCTTTTAGATTTATTTTTAGACGGAAGAAATCTAAATAAGAATTCTTAAGGATAAAGATAATAAGGTACCTTATTAGATCTAGAAATAGTTTTACAAGTTTTGAAGTTTACTTGCACTCAGTCTGCATCAGGAACAGCCTACGGAATCTGACACTAACTTGACTTTCAACTCCTGCTTAAAGGTTAAGACTTAAAAGTTTGATACAGTCAGACAAAAATATAAGGATTGATCAGGTAAACTGACTCTGTCAAATAATAATGTTTATTTCAGTTACAGCAAGCATAAAGTTTCTCTCATATTACTAAGGCACAGAACCAAGGACTGAGTACGTTGCTAGAGGTTAAAAAAAAAAAAAGAAAAAGCTAAACAAAACCACTTCAAGCAGTAGATCAAGTAACCAACCCATGGATTTTTTCCCTCCTCCTGTAAGGTTCTTAACTCACATACAAGTCAAATCAGCAGTACATGACACCCTAACAACTGCATTGGAGCCCTTAATGAAGGGAAACAATGGCGCTAGGGCAGATTCTTGTGGAGAAATTTAGCAAAGGTCAAAATCAGGTGACAAAATGTTGAACTGAGATCGCTTTGAGTTTGAAATACTGTGGGAAGGGACTTTTCCTCATACCGCTGTCATTGAGTTGTACTTGCTTTCCACATGGTGCTTCCATAGCAGCCTGCCGTCTTCCCTTCCTCAACACTGAAGGATTATAAAGGAGTGAATCAAGTTGCCAAGTGAATGGATTATAAAGGAGTGAATCAAGTTGCCAAGTGAATAGATTTCTTTCCTTACATCTATGGCATTGCTTGTATAGGTGAACAAGCAGTAAAAAGATTGGGCAAAGAAGAAAGTGTAAAGTTTGTCTTGGAAAGACTTTGAAATATCTGAAGATACTGAGACAGGCTGAATGGTAGGTGACTACTGGAGTTTCTCGCTTACGGTCAGTGACAATGACTCTGTCCCCTGTTAATGGTGAAATTCTATCAGCTGTGGCAGCATGGAAAGGTATGACTGTGCTATCATTGAGTAAAATATTACGATCACACCAGTGGAAAAATGTTAGTTTGTTCATGCCTGCTATAGAATTGAAACTTATTACCCGCCCTCACCCGCATCCCACGAGCCTTAGGATGCCTTTCTGGATGATATTGATTTCGCTCAGTGAAATGCTAAAGTCCCTGTTTTAAGCAACTAATTGCAGTTGTCCGTCTTCTCGCTGGCAGGTCATCTTCATTTCCCAGTCCTAGAAACTGCCTGAATCGCTTTGATCCACTCCGTACGCTCTGCGGATGAGGCTGCTTGCAAGTAATAGTGGATTTCATTTGCTGTGATGATTTCAAAGAGGATGTTGTCAACATCGTACTTCTTGGCTATGGGGAAGAAATAAGGAAGTCAGCTATGAGAGAATAGAGTCTTGTATTTACAACGTTTCTCCCTTTACAGGCTCTACGAGGATTCCTCTCCTTTCTACAGCTGCGCCTGGTTGGGCCTTCACAGACAGGCTGCATGATGGAGTCCATGAGACAGGTCTCCCTCTTGGAGAAACAACCCATGAATTCTGCGTGTTTCACCTTCAGGAGTCTCTGGTTAACTCATCTCCAACCATGGAAGGATCTGGAATCCTGCAGACAGGTCATATTCCCCAAACCCTCCCATGCCTTGCCAACTACAAACCCAAGATGTTTAAGGTGATGCCACATCCAGAATCCCCGGTTCTTTTCATACCTGCTGGCAAAGCCTGCACAGGTGTTGAGATGCCAGCAGGCTTTCCTGCTGGGTGTGATGGCCTCTCCCCCGGAGAGGAGAACGCATGGAACGTGTTTCTTGTTCCCTGCAGCAACGCTTAACCATTGCTGTTCCCACAACTTCTCGTTTTGGGAGGGAACAGGATGCGGGCAGTAATAATTTCTTGGCATAACCATTTCTAATGTAAAGCTTCCATCACAAATTCATCAACTAAAAAGAGAAAACTCCGCTTACTCTGCCTAAGGCCAGTTATCCTAACATGGGGATGGTGTCATCCTTTTGACAAGCTTTCTCTAAACAACTGACAAAACCCTGTTGTCCTTCTTAACAGTGTCCTTCTCCAGTAATTAAGACAGCAACAGAGAGACTAGAGAAATTACGGAATCATTGCACATGGATTGCTTCTGAGTAAAAAGCCACTTGTGATTTCAGGCAGATTGAAAGAATGTAAAAAAACATATTACACAGCTCATTCAACATGGTTCCTTACTGTCTGGCATGTCTTCCACTGCTGTCACCACGCAGCCTCTCAAGTGAATTGCTCCTAGTGGTTCTTCTCCCTGGTGAGGACACAAAATCAAAATGAAATGCAACACTTCTGAAACTGCTCAGATGTGAATATCTGGCTACAGCTCCCAGATGGATACAAAAATGTTTGTTGACTGGGTATGTCACCTGGGAAACCAGGGGACCCTCGGTCTGTACGTGACACGGAGCAGGGGGTGCAGTAAGGGGAAGACGTGCAAATAATTAGGAAACCTCTTTGGGGATTTGGAATTCAGGATCTGCGGAGTGTTTAGCATGTCTTGAACAAAGGTACAAGAGGAAGATAAGCCTTGTGCCAACTATAACTTTTCTTTTGCTGTCACAGCGACTAGAAAAAGAAGGTTAGTTAGAAAAAGAGTAGATCTTAGAAGTATTGTAACCAAGCAGCAAGAGCAGCTTATTTATTTACATTTTATTATTTATTATTTATTATTACTTATTTACAATCTGGCCTCTTGGGCACTTCAGGACAGTGATAGTTAAAGAACAGGTGAAGATGCATTTTTGTCGGCAGAAGTTTCAAAGAAGCTATCCCTATAAACCGACAGCTGCGCCCTTTGAGAGGGGGTGCCAGGGGAGGGAACGGCAGGCTGGGCACAGGGGGGTCAGAAACTCCGTGGGGTCGATTCTCCAGCGTGTCTAGGCTGCCGAGGGGGGACAGCGTGGCATGAAACACCTGTAACCCGCAACGGCACCGCTCCCGCAGCAACGCAGGAGGAGATAAAACCTGTGGGCTGAATCTACCCGACTGCCAGCTTTTGGGGGGCAGGTTTTGCCCATGGCAATGCTCCTTCCTTTCTTAGGGTGGGGGTTGACCTGTTGGAATTAGACAAGAAATGAAACGCCGTGTCTCAGCCTGACACAGAAAACACCTCAGTTGCAAACTGCAAAATGTCCGTGCTGTGTTCATTTGCACTTATGACCTAGTTCATTTCAATCAGGTGAGAGCACACATTAATTCTAATTAATCACAGGTAAGAGATGAGAGCACAGTTCAGCGTTAGCTGTTCCCAGGTCTGGGTGGCAATTGCCACCCCGACTTGGCAGCCCCAGAAACCATCCTTCACTTTGCTTTTCCAGAGGATGGCTACGCCGTGTGAGCACAAACAGCCCTACCGTCCTGCTCGGGCTCCCCTATCACACATGCCCCTGCAAATGCTCCATTCAGATACTTCTACAAGTCATTGGCTTTAAAACAAAGAGGGAAATAAACCAAACGTCTCTTACTCCAGCAGGATCATAGTAGTGAAGGTATGCAGGGTCTTCTCTCAAAACAAACTTTCTCACTTTCCAGTTCTTCCTGCGATGTCCCTAGGAAAATTCAAAACCAGGAATGTCGTGAACTGCCTTGCCTGCAAGCACTTGCAGTCACCTTAGCCACACATGGGAGAACAGGCAAATACAACAGGGAAAAAGCTGAATATTTTGGACAGGAAATATTCACCAGATTAGGACTTGAACCTGGCCTTTCTGCATCCCACTTTTTTGCACAAGAATTGGGCTATCATACTGGTTTCTCTCCTTTTTTTTTTTTTTTTTTTTTTTCCTGTACAAAGCAGAACAGCCTCAACATGGGAGATTCCCCTAAGCACATCTCATAGTCTGGAAGTTATGACATGCACATGAGGTCAGGGAGAACTGGGTTTAAATGCTTGCCAGAAAATGGCTGCGAAATGCCTTGCAAGGAAAGTACCTTGGACTATTGGCAAGAATGAGCCAAAGGTCCTTCTCTCCCTGCAAAGACAACAACAACCACCACCACCACCAAAAGGTTATCTGGCCTAGGCACCCAGGAGAGGGTCCATGGCTGAGAAGCTCAAGCAGAAATACCCCCACCTTCCGATGTGGATGCAGATGCCTCATTGCCTGTTTTTGAGGCTGAAGTGATGGGTGGGGAAAATCTAGATCTGCTGAAAGCATTCTCAGCAGAAGCAGCGACACTTCCAAGCAATGATCCACAAGTCACTGAGGGTGACCAAATCCAGACTGGCACTTCCTCTCAGCGTTTCAAAATACCAGTTTCTCCATTAGCTACACTGTTAGCAAGGAAGCTTAAACTAACTAGGCAGGCATGAATGTGACAGGGTAAAAGTTGGCAGAAAGACGTGCATCTGATTTGTTCCATCGCTTTTGAGTAATCTGCCTGAGCAGGAGTAACACCAGTGAGCACCACCAAAACGTCCTTAGGCTCCCAAGGAATACTTTAACAGTGGCGGTTCAGACTTGCCAATAGGAAACATTTCTTTACAGACAGGGTGGTCAAACAGCAGAACAGGCTCCCTAGAGAGGTGGTCGGTGCCCCGTATCCATCACTGTTTGACAGGCATTTGGACAATGCCCTTAATAACATGCTTTAACCTTTGGTCTGCCCTGAAGTGGGCAAGCAGTTGGACTGGATGATCACTGCAGGTCCCTTCCTACTGAACTATTCTATTCATTGAAGAATCCTGGTCTTGCCTTCAGTTTACTAATATCTGCTTGCAATGGCCTCAGAAAGTAAGGATTTTACCATGACATCTGCTGTATTGCTTACAGTTTTGCTGGAAATGAAGGTACACAGTTATCTTCCATCTTACAAATGGGACAGGATGAAAAGTTGGTGACTGAAGGGACTCCTTTGCTTAGGTGCTCTGAAAAAGCCTGTGAAAACTGGCAGCTGAATCCAGTTGTGTGTCCAGAGGGACACCGGATTGGCAGCCTTTTTACCTAAGTTCAGTTCTGCATCGTGTCACTGACTTGTCACATCTTTTGCTCTAGCGCTTTTTCCTGGTTAAAACTATAAACCATCTTATTTTGTAATAAGAGCCATAATCTTGTAACATTGGGCAAAAGCCCTGATGCCATGCTACAGCAAGTGTTCTTCGTGCAAAAGCAAGAGGGACAGAGATGAAACCTGTCACATGTGGAAATGGCATAGGCTAGTTTCTCTCTTCTCTAAAGTTTTTAGGTATAAACAACTAATCTTGAACCAATGCAACATCATCTCAGTGTCAGGATGGAACACGTTCAATACCAACCTGTTTCAGCAAACATCCTTGTTTGACTACTATGCCTCTGAATTCTTCTTTCAGAACTACATCATCATCACTGGAATTTCCCTCGCAGAAAAATCCACTGTCAGGCTGCAGGAGCACAAGAGAAAATTCAGAAGTTACACAGCTGCTGTGTGTTAATGTACATGTACAGATCTGGCTTCCCTTTGGCTTCCCTCCACCCTGTTTTCTGCGCCCCCCCCAGAAAATCAATCCTTTTACTGGAAAAATCTCCCAGTGAGGTTGAGTAGCTCTGCAAGTCACCATGGAAGCATTTCAGAGTGAGGCAGGACCACACCAGTGGGTCTCAGGGCATCTGAAGTGAGCTGGCGCGTCTGTGTTTATGTCAGGTCTCCTTTCTCCGCGATTCTTGGTGTCACATTCCCTCCGTGGTGGACAGGCTGCCTCAGTCCCATGATGTTGCAGGTTTTTAAATGCACAGACAGCAGTTCACATGAAGCAATGCCGGCACAGCCAACACCCTCCAGGCTGGCCATCCCTGCACCCCACACACCCTTTCTCTTCCTCTGCCCATTACAACCATCTAGAATTTGGGAAGAAGAAATGCTTCAGCTAGGCTGTCTTCTCCAACAAGAACTACCCCTAGTTTTTGAAATCCGCAGTTTCCTACAGCTGTGATGTTGTGCTGTGTGCACTGAGCGCAGGCTGCCTCAGGACCCACGCGTCGCGTCCGTTCCGCACCAGATAAACTGTGACGTTACTGAAACCTTACACTGCTCAGACGATGTAAATGCAGGGAACCGTTTGTACGGCTTAGAGTAACCATCTGTGCTGCCTACTTGCATGACAGCAAGTCAGACATTGGCCTGCTGTGGGCTCCTCATGCCACATCGGTGTGGAACCAAACCAGAAAGAAGCTGGAAGCATCAGAGTGCACGTGGGCTGTGAGGAGAAGTGTCCCAGATAGCCAGGAACTGCGGTGGCCACAGGGCTACTACCTTCACCAGCAATGCCTCTGCTTCCATTGCTGCACAGGGCAAGTCTCCCTAGCACAGACACACTCTAGGAAAACAAATAAAGTCATAGGGAAGTCATTTTGCTGAAGTCAAGCGATTCTATGTGGTAAATGTAAACAGATTTCTAATATTCAAGCATTTTACTTGACAGAAGACGCGCTTTTTTGTTAACCTGAGTTCATAAGCCAAATATCTTTCAAAAAAAAAAAAATTTTTACTATCATTGTGATATTGCAAGTTCTTCAAATCAATCCACAGAATGTGAAGCAATAAATTGAAAAGGCTGGGTAAGCTACCCAGGACAGGTGTTATTGGGGGATATTACAAATTTTTGCTTCTTCGCTCTGTACAGCTGGCTCTGTGTGTGTGTGCGTGCGTGCTTGCGTGTACATACACACTAAGTCAGATTTGATGGCTCAGCACCAGAATGGGTTTTATAGCTTGTGCCACCCTGAGAAGCCCCATGATAATGACTTACTCTCCTCCCTTCCACTGAATCATCAGGGGAACTGATTACTAAATTCTGGTTATTGGTGAAATTACCAGGAACAAAGTCTAAGTTAAAAAACCCAGCTTGAGCTCAGTACTCAGTTCACATTTAGAAGTCTGCCAGAAAAAAATAAAAATAAATCTTGCTTAGAAATATACAAGTGAGCCAGTTCATTCTGAGTCTCACACAGGGAAAGACAATTAATGTGGATCTCTCCGTTTCTGTACAACCTTTCCTCTGGTACACTTAAGAAACCCAACAAGAAGCATGAGAAAAGCAAAGCATCAGTAAGTGTGAGACAATAAAAAACCCAGAATATAATACTCACAAAGTAATAGTAGGCGTCGCTGAGATCTAAGAAGGGGGTGTCTGAGAGTCCCTCGGCAGCAGCCTTGGACGTGTCCCCTGCAGGCTGCAGGTAGCCTTCACTCAAGAGGGACGAGGCAAGCATGAGCCCTTCTTTGCGATTTCGGATGGATTTGCTAGACACCAGCCAGTCAATCACAGAGGTGCCTGGTTACAAAGGAACAAACAAAAATCAAAATCAAAAACAAAACAAAAAAAAACCCAAAAAATACAAAATCAGCCACAACCCAAGACAGACACGATGAAGCCTAAAAACACACAGGCAACAAGCCTACTCCCTCTATTCATCAACGTCCTGAAAGATGTTCTTAGTGACAACTTAGTGACAACGCAGAGCTGATCGGGAAAGATGCTGGGGTCATCCAGTGAGGTACAGCTGATCCAGCTGATGGCAGGGGCCAGCACAACTCCTGGACAGTGTAGAGGAGCGGAGAGCTGGGAGGGGAGGCAGGGCTGAGCTGGGAAGCCTCGGGGACAGGGGACGCACCAAGGACAGCCAAGCCTGGAGAAGCCAGTCTTCCAGGCTGCTGTGTTACTGACACATGGCTGTCATCACAGGGTGACTTTCGACTCGTGCCCCCATAGACTTGACTTGGAGCAGGACAGGAATTACAATGTGACACAGTTGATGAAAAATTCAGAAAGGAATAATTATTTTGGAGTTCAGTGTTTCATGCAACTTTCTACAAAGATCTACTTCAATCTTTCTGACACCGGTTAGATTTCCTCCTCCTCTCTTGCTTTCCATGGCCATAACTGAACACTTTTCCAAGCTTCATCCTTTGAGCACCTCCTGTGTTGGTCAAGAAAACATCTCCCAGGTTTTCCTTTCAAACTTCTCTGTGCTTTACAGAGCTTAGAGCTGGTTTATCTATCTTTAGCCTCTTGGCCCTTTGCTCCCTTCATTGTATGGAAAAGAGAGACAAGAGCTCCTTACCTGTAAAGCAGTGATTGAACACCTTTTTATCTTTTTCCAGCTTCAACTCCTTTATTCCCTTTTCAGGATCTTTCATTGAGAGGTATAAAGCGCTATGCATAAAAAGAACCACAAAAGCTGTTAGCAAATAAAAAGCTTTAGCCAGTTCGGACAATAATATCGTTGTCATTCAGGGGGTCTTCACATTTTGCTGGCCCATTGCTCTCTGCAGTACCATAGCTTAACCTTAATCTGCTGAAAAATTGACGTTGCCGAGCCTGGAGGCCTCACTACGTCGCTGTCACGGCTGCAGGAGCAGAGGGGAGAGCGTGCAAACGGCCCTGCACACCCCCATCTTCAGAGACTGGAAGAGCCTGTGGGGCCTGCAGTACGAACGGCGGAGCACCCACCGCTGAGGCACCTTCACAGGGCGCCACAGCCGCTGCGCTGACGGGCGAGCTCGCTGCTTTGTGCTGTGTTCCCCTAAAGGTCCTGGGCCGAGCAGAAGACCTGTCACTAACGTCCCCAAAGCTTCTCAGAGGCCCTAAGTAAGTAACCTCAGCGAACCCTGGTGCGACTTCGTTCCTCCCACCCACTTCTCACTTGCTCAGAATTCTAATTCCTTGGAGCTCTGGAATAACAAGAAGGACAAATATTAAATGTCAGAGGTTAAGTCCTTCAGCTTGTCAGTCAGGTGATTACTTACAAAAATGCAGTATGCAGGTATCTTTTTACAAGGACACCAAGAGACTATTATTATCACCAAAATCACAATAGCAATAATCAAAGTCAAATTCCACATCTGATAAATCAGAAAACCGAAATAAGTAACACCATTCCCAATTGGGATTGTGTTGTTTTATGATAAACATTTATGATAAACATTTATGATAAACAGTCAGGGTGACCCTCTGCCAAAGCCTGTGAAGTCAGATTTAGTTGTATCTTGGCCCTGGGCAGTTTTACTGTCTTATAAGGAACATTGGAGGCTCGTTTGTATCTTGGTATTTAGTCAGAGGCAAAAAATAAGTTGTCCCTAATTTTTTAAAGCATTGACAAACAGATGGCTTCCTGTGTGTGCCCTGTATCTCCTCTCCTTCCTTTGCCAGCTCCAAATCCTCTGGCAGGCACCACCAGGCTAACATCAGCATTTCTCTTGAAAGCAAACAAAAGGTTTTAAATACTTTTACAATAAATTATGTATTGTATAAAAATGCCTCTCCTGGAAGAATCACACTTTGGCTGGGGTCTCCTTTGGCACTGCAGTGTACTCAGAAATCTCCTTATCAGCAAAATCCTTAGATAAATCAGCATGTTTTGGTAAAAGATGATGTATTAAAAATGCTCTTCCCAGTTCTGATGCCTAGCTCATTTCTGCCACATTGTACGCTCCGAATCAACTGTTAGCGTGACTAACAGAAAGGACTGAGCGAACCCCGAGAGGCAGCATGGGCAGGCACGCTCACAGCTCTCCCAGCCCAAAGTTACGGATCTGGCACACTGTCTGCGGATGGAAGGAAACGGAGGAGCAGAGCTAGGAGAACAAACCTCAGGTTGATTGTTTCAGGCAGTCTGATAGACCTTCTCGTGGATTTTCTGGCAAACCTTTGGCCTCCATCTATGCAATGAATTGCTTTCTTGATATCCCGTACCCAGGCATCTCTCTCCTCCAGGTAGGCAGCTTGAAAAAAGTGGTCCTGCTGCTTGGCTGCAGTGAGCTTGAAGACAAACTGGAATGATAAATGATGGGTTTTTAAAAGTTACTTTGGTGTAGCCAGTTGGGCACAATTAACCTAGCACCACCACAACATACAGCCTACCCATGTCTAAGGGACTATGGAAAGTGTCTTAGAGCCACAGTTAAAGAAAAAAAACAAACCTCTAAAGAAAAACCTAAAGAAGGCAGTGCAGGTCACTGCTCTTTTTGTCATCTCCCTATGAGCAATCCTGATGACATCAGTACAGCCAAGGTGAGTAGCACTGATACAGCTGCCGATTTTAACTTTGACTGGGAAGTTCAACACAGCTGAAAGGCTGAAGTGCCCAGCCCCTGCAGGTTTACGGTGGGTTTAAATTCATCTTGATGTTTATAGCAATGTGGTCAGTCTGAAGGAGGAAAAAACCCCACATTGTGTTGCTTAGCTGCTGATTCACAAGGGAAAAAAAGGTCACAGTCACACTGGAAGGTAGCTGAACACATCTGCACCCTAGCAAAGCCTCAGGGGCTTGGTAGGGAGATGATGTATCCAACGCTTGGCTACACCTTGTGATCACTACCTACCTAAATGCACTAAAAACAACAGAAAGACTGTATTTCCTAAAAATGAGAAAAGATCTTTTAAAAGTAGTTCTAAGCGGAAAAAAATAACACCAATCTGGAAAAAAAACCAACCAACAACAAACCAAACCACAGAGTTCACAGTTTGATCTCGTTTTCATTCGGTGATCTTTTTGATGGAAAATCTGGATGTAATTGCTCAGTCAAGAGGGTTTCCACTTCTTCTAAAATATAGTTCCACATAAGTGGAACTGTAATTTGTTCTGTAGTTTTATTAGAATAAATAAAGCAGGTTCTGACTCAGCAGGCATCTAAAAACGAGAGGCTAATCAGTAAGCAAACAGCACGGCATTATGAGGGCAAGTAAAGCAGAGACTATCGTCAGAGAGCAGAGCGCAGTGAACCTATAGCAATTAGATCAGAACACTGAATGAGTTTCCTGAAGCTTCTGCTTGTAAATGGCACATTTCTGAACATCCCTAATATGCATCTTCCAGATTGTTGCCAATGGGGAAAAAATCTGACACCTTCAAATGGTGCAAAGTCCCGCTGGCTTTCATGGAAGACAGATTTTGAATGTACAAAGCAGTGAGTCCTCAAAAATCCATTTCAGACAGCATGTGACCATTTCTTATCTGACACTGTTCGCATTTCCAGCAAGATCCACCTTTTCTATTATGCAGTAAAGAGCTACATCCTGAAAATCAATGTATGGTGCAGGTGCAAAGAAAACAGACAGATCTCTCCAAATCCCAATATCCAAGGGTGATGCTAACACACCAGATTAACAGAACAAAATATTAAACCATTAAAGCAAGTTTTTAGCAAAGGAAAGATCAGCATTCTTGAAGCTGAAGAGCTGAGAAGCAACATATAGATAAATACTAAAGAAGTGTTTTTGTTTCCAGTACACAGAGGAGACTGGGAAAATTCTCTTAAATTTGGCTTTTAGAAAGCTAGGTCACTAAGCTGGACATCCAGGCTTCCTCCAAAACTGGGGAAGAGGCTGAGTTTCCAATGCTAGAAGTGACCAAGTCTCCCTCTGATGATGTGTATCTGTTTGTGCTTTTGAGAAAGTTAGACCATTAGACTAAACTAAACACCAAGATTTTAGATAGCTTAAGTTAGGACAGATTAATGTGACCATGAGCAAGCACACATGATAAGGCTATCCACAGGGAAGCCGTGGGGAAGCAAAGAAAGCACAAGTATAGCAGAATTAGCATCACATTAAGCCACGATCAAACTTCAGATCAAGAACAGTGAACAGCAGTGAATGCATTTTGAAGTAAAATCTCAAAATACGCAGCTGCAGCCTCTTCTGAACAGGCTCTTTCTGTTTAACAAATCCAGGATTGCTCCCTTTCCCCTCACCACCCACTTTTTGGAAATGATTTAGCAAGCAAAGGGTGCTGGTGATGTGCCCTGAGGTTTCCAGCTAGGCCCTGATGCAGGTACACAAGCCGATTCAAAAACCTGAAATCTAACCAGATGAATATAAAAACCTGCTCATGGCTCCACAGTCCCTGCTCCAGACAGTCCTAAATAATTCCAAACAGTCCTCAATAGTCCCTGCTCCAAACAGGGCAGGTGAGTGAGACTGCACTTACAACTGACCTAATGAGAATTATCCCACTTCTCACCCTACAGAAATTTTGTCCTAAAAAATATACTTGCATTTCTAGCCATGTGAAGTAAATGAATTCAAACCACTAAGGACCACAATAATTCCCATAAGAACAGGAACAGAACAACTGTATGTTTTGACATGTAACCAACATGAAAGCAGGAGGGAATGCAGAGGCATTGGATTCAGCAGTATAGCAAAGCTGTAAAACCTAAGGTACAAAAGTCATTTTTTTATTTACTTTATATACTACATTTCCAAGGAATACATGTAGAAATTTAGGTTTAATCATATCGGGCAGTAACTATGTATTAGAACAACCCCGGTGATGGCGTGTTGAAGTTTTGGCTACGGAACTTCAAATTTTTGACTATGGAAATTCAAATTTTTAGCGAAAATATATAGCCAGGGCTGAGTCCATGAACCGGCAGAACGATCTCACCGACTCAGTAAGGAGAATGTGCTCCAGCACATGCTGAAGTAGTTTGGATTGCTTCCACTGACTTCAGCAAACTGTGTCAGGTCTCACTTAGGAAAAGGTGTTTTGGGTGCCTCAGCCCCCAGGTCTGAGCTCCTTCAATTTTACTCTATTCTCCTTCAGAAAAGGCCCCACCAACTACATTGAAACATAATGCAAAACTCAAGATGTAAACTCATAGTGTAAAACAAAGCATGACATAAAACTCATTGCAGTCAAAGGAATGATCCTCAAAGACTTCATCACCCTTGGATGCAGAGGCAATGCTTCTTCTGCAAACTGCCACATCCTCAAGCAACTCTTTGGACAGGTGAGAATCTCTCTTCAGCAGGCACCAGATACTTCAGACCTCTCTGCCTATTTTGTAGAATACGAATGCACATACGCTGGCGAGTTACCTTTTCATGATTGTTAAATGCATTACTGTTACTGACGTTTGCAAGCAGCTACCATAGACCAATACTGATGTCAGTGCCTCTGTGGGAGTTAAAAAAACAAATGACAACAAAACCAAACACCCTCGCCCTGCCCCACATTGTTTGGAAAGGAAGGCTTTGAGAGAAAAATTTGATTTCTACCATTATAATGTCGGATCTGTGATACTCCTGAACATAGTGCCCTTCTCCCTATGCATTATACCTAATGTATAGAATAAGGAGAGTTGTGCTGAGGCTTATTAATTAATGTAGGAACATGGCTTAAAATCGGCAGAATTGGAAGCAAAGGTCTGCAGATACACTTAATTTCTGTTCCTTTATTTGGCTATTTAATGTTCCTGCCCTGTGCTCTTGTCCCTAGATGTAATTATGCTTCACCTTTATTATCAATGTTTGCAATAGATGTGAAGCCAAGTGCTGTAACAAAGAGCTCCCAGCTGGTGCCCAGGCAATGCAGTGCCACACAGCCGCGCTGGCTGAAGCAGCAGATCCGATCCGAAGCTGCAGGGGTTAAACGGTAAGGTTTTCCCAGGCATGCCCACCAACGGCTCAGGCCAGAGCTGCCAGCAACAAGGAAGAGTAAATGGGCTGGACCAGCTGTCAGTCAAACCCTTCAGAATCAGTTGGACAATCGCCCTTGCCAGCTCAGAGAGCAAAAAACCTATGATGGGCATGGGGTGGGAATGGATGATCACGCAGTTCTCCTTCCAGGCATGGTAACTGTCTCCTCCTGCGGACAACTCCCAGTACCCAGAGAGAGCCAGGAAGAGCAGGTAGCTCTTGATCCTGCTCCAGGTGGGATTTCCAAGGTAATGGCCCTCTAAAGCATTTTGTTCCCAGGAGAAGCAACAACCATCTACAACTTCTTTGACTCAGCACAGGATTAACAACAATCTTTATTCTCTACCCCATCCTTCTATTGTACGGCCTCCAAGACAGCTTTTACGTTAAGAGCCCTTTTTTCTTAACAGATGTAAGTCTAAAAAGACCCCGTAAGAATCAACTTTTGGGGGGTTTTCCCCATATAAATGTGGGGTCTGTAGAAAGACAACCAACCAAAAAAAAACCCCCACCAAAAAACCAAAATACAAACAAACAACCAAAAAAAAACCAACAGAAAGAAAGGAGCAGAAGAAAGAAAAGCAGAAAGGAATGGAAAAGGAAAGCCAGCAGGCTCAAACTTGACACCAGGGACCCTGACTCCACTTACCACAAAACCTAATGACAAGGATAATTCTCCTCAGTTTACTCCTATGAGAAAGTGCAGCTTGCCCTCTCCTACTTTCTTTGTATTTTTCTAATGCTCTCAGAGACTATCTTTAGTCAGGCATCCTTGTGGTAAATTGCTTTAAACTGTAATTGGATAATCTTCCAGATTCTGGGGGACCCCTTTGTCAGAGGAATCCCTTGGGGCTCTAATACCTATTTGATGAAACTGAGTTGCTGAAATAAATGGCTGACTAAAGATACGATCCTTTGCTCATACCAGAAACCCTGTTTTACCAGCACATGTTTTTTCAGGAACCCTGTAACAAAATACCTTGGCTTGTACAGTTATCTTCCTGTCTCTTATTTTCTGTCAAATAAGACTCAGAATTTGTGCACACAGTGACCTGTGTGTTTCACTGGGCATCGGGACCTCAGCCTGTCTTTTTGCTACCCTCGACCTTAGAGATCCCAAATGTCTAGGCAGCATTTGAAGTACTTTCTCTGAATCAGTTTTGCTTTTTGCTCACACTCTCCGAGTGTAGATGTGACTCAGTCACTTGCAAAAGCCCTACAAGTAACAACGCAGTGTGTCATTAACACAGACTGCATGAATCTGAAGCGTGTGGGGTCGGGTAGTTACAAAATGGTAACAAAAAGGTTTAGAATACAGCTTTACTTGGCCATTTTTGTCACAGCATTTATTTCCTTCCTGTGTGAGCAAGTCAGTCCTTGCTCTTGGACAATAAATAAATTTCCGATTCCACCGGTTGTGAAATAGTTGCTCACACCTTTATTCTGTGGCAGCTAGATTTATATTTAATGCAAGAGTTGCACCATTCAGCTGCTAAGTGTCCTCACAGCAAAATAATTTAGCTCTGCTGTCTGACAGACTCAGAGATTAAAAAATAAATAAATAAATTAAAAATCACTTTCTGAATTGCTCCTCTGGAAGTATCCTGAATTTTTCCTGAGCAGTCACACCTTTCAAACACTACACAGGTCCAAGCCTGCTTGTGACCTTCTAAGACAAGTAAGAGTTGCCACTAGGATGAGTGTAAAGAATTTGTAACCACAAGCCTTTTGCCCCTTCAGTGCTTCCAGGAGCCTACGTATACTGTCAGTCGTTGTTATGAAAGAAGTACTTACCATTCTTTTGCCAAAATCTTGGCATGGGCTGTTAATAGAGCTTCCTTTTAGCGGGATCATCCCTTTGGGGCTGTTGTCAGCCTTCCGCTTGTAGAATTCAATTCCATCTTCTAAGAGCACGACCCACATTGGCTTCCAGGTATTAAACATGCTGCCCTGCATCAATAAATCACTGTGTCCATTATGGTCAATAAATCACTCCTCACATGATATGCACTTAAGATACAGCCTTCCAGGGAGTGCCTGACTGATGCTAAAATAACTACAGTTAGTGTTTCAAGGGGAACATACCGCAACCCCACCCACCTTACGATGAAGGGGAAAAAAAAAAATTGTCGCTATTTTTTTGACCAACATTAATTTCCCCCTGCGGTCACCCCAGCCATGAGTTTTCCCAAAATAGCATTGCCTGCCTGAGCAGCTGGTTCTCCAGTGTCATCTAGTCCCAACCACTGTCTTCAAGATGACATAGTGGCAATATCGTGAATGATCCTCAAAATCTCTGGGTGTGAATTAGCACATTAGGACTGTCTCATTAACTTGGGCATCCTGTGCTATGTTTTTGAGGCTTGATGCTACACTACAGTGGGTTGTTGAGGCTTGGCTGTCTGAGAAGAAAGCACACATCTTGGAGGATTTCTAGACATATAAGAACAAACTGTAAGAGTAATGAATAGTTTAAGGGCCTGAGGCCGCAGATCTCCAGCTGCCATGGTGAGGAATAGAAATGCTTAATTTCCTAATTTAAAGCTTTTACTTCCTATTCCTGAAACACAGCTGTCAGATGCGGGAAATACGGAGATAAAGACAGGGATGGATCCTACCTATAGTACAACACACAGCAAAACTTTCAGGGACTCAGAGAGGAACAACCTGTTTCTCCGTGTCAGGCACAATGAACCACCAGAATTAGCGAGACTGTTGCACTCCAGCTGGGGACCTCCCCGGACCTGCCTGCAACCAGCTTCAAAAGTAGTCACCGATCCTGACACCCCGGTGACTTACTGCTCAGCCCAGTCATAGAACCACAGAATTGTTTAGGTTGGAAAAGACCTTTGAGATCACCAAGTCCAACTGTTAACCCAGCACTGCCAACCCCACCAATAAACCCTGTCCCTAAGTGCTGCATCTACGTGGGTTTTTTAAACACCCCCGGGGACGGTGACTCCACCACCTCCCTGGGCAGCCTGTTCCAGTGCTTGACAACACTTAAAGTGATTTTTTTTTTCCTAATATCCAGCCTAAACCTCCCCTTGGCACAATTTGAGGCTGTTTCCTCTTGTCCTATTGCTTGGTCATGTGGGAGAAGAGACCGACCCCCCCTGCCCACGGTCCCTGTCAGGTGGCTGCGGAGAGCGATCAGGTCCCCCGTGAGCCCCCTCCTCTCCAGGCCAAACACCCCCAGGTCCCCCAGCAACCCCTCACAAGGTGCCCCAGCACCTTCCCCAGCCCCCTGCCTGGCTCTGGACATGCTCCAGCCCCCCCACGTCCCCCCTGCAGTGAGGGGCCCAGAGCTGAACACAGGTTCCAGGTGCGGCCTCACCAGTGCCCAGCACAGGGGGAAAATGAACATTTAGACGTGCTCAATACCAACAGTTCCTCTGAAGAGTTACCAAAACACAACCAACACTTGTGGGCCCCAAATCAGAGGCTATTCATCAAAAACACTGGCTTGCCTTGCTCCTTCTGTTACAAAGAGAGACATAAATTTATCACCCACCTCCACCCCCACCCCACCCCGCCCCCAGCTCCGTGCACAGCATCCCTGTTCGGTTTGTTAAACCTGAGAGCTGAGCAGGGGTACCTACATTTGCATTATTTATTTTCCTGCAGAAGTGACCAGGACACAAACCTGCCGAGTCTTTGGTTTTGTTTTGGTTTTTTATTATTATTATTCTCCAAATGAACCCTTTGTCACAGCCTTTTTGGCTGCCCTACCTTCCAAGAAAGGCTTTTTGCACTCTGAATCAGACCTTGTGTTCAACTGCAGGGTGGGGAGGGAAAACTATTAGCCAAGATCTCACTAAGAGCAGGACCCACTTCCAGCCTCCGCAGCCCTCAGAGGTGCCCCGCAAATGGATGTTATCTTCCATGTGATCTTCCAAAGAAAAGTCACTGCCCCGGGGAGGGGGTTCTCTGGAAACCCAGCTAAACAGGGAACTACTAAAAAGAGCCTCATCTCGGTACCACATTTGGGTTGACTGCTGTTTTGTTTTCTCTCTTTTTTTTTTTTTTTTTTTTTAATAAGCCATAAAAATTTACCATTTTCTCAGAGCTCAAATTGACCCACTGGTTGATTTTCTGCTAAGAAATCAATTAAAATGATGAGCCAAGACAAGAACTGTTGCAATTTCCTTGTGTGGGATTACCACAGGTTAGAAAACTTCTGCTCAGAAACAGGCAAGTCCAACACTTCCTGAAGACCAGACTCTGACACGTGTTGCCAGTGGAAGCCACCCCGGAGCAGCATCAGACGGGCAGCCTCAGATCCACACCACCGGCAAACAAAGCCAAACAGGGTCACGCTGTTCTCATCTAAAACATCTCACAGAAGCCTTGCAAGCAGGATGCTGGATTTGATTTTCCTGGACTGAAAAACAAATTGTCACATCTCCTCCAAAGATGGCACATACAGATGGGTGTTGCTGGAATTACCCTCCGAAATCATTAGCCCCTTTAAAAACACATGCAACTTCCCTTTGATAGAACAACTTCTTTTTATAGCATCTGTGGCACTACAAGGCTAGAAAATTAACTATTTCTTGTGCTCAGAAGATGACACAAGGTCCCCCAAAAGATACAGATGGATCTAAATCAACACTGAAGTCTGAACCCACATTTACTGGAGGTCACATTGTCCCAGCTAAAGCACTGACCCCCAGGGACAGCACTTGTCCCCAGCCTAATGTAAATACCAAGACAAAGTCAGTGACAAATGGTTTTCACTCCTGCAAAGAGAGCTGAGGCTGCATGGATAATTCCTTTGAGAGGTCCAATCCTTGGTTTCACTTTACAGGCATAAATGTGAGGAGAGTACATAATTAACAGGTAAGGTTAATCAGGAGCATGCTCCTCCTTGCTGGAAGCTCTGGTTGTGGGATTCACAGCAGCCTCACTGATGTACCAAACAGCTGGTACCCGTCTGATCTGTACCTTCTGCTCCTTTTGCCCTCTAGCCCTCCCTCCAGCAGGCTGCTGCTCAGCACCACCAGCATCAGCTCACTTGTTAAGGACAGAGCCACCTGTGAGGCTGTTCTCGGAAACGGCCACAATTCCCACTTCCCCGTTGCCACTGCAACAGCCCCCAGCAGCAACTGTATTAGTACCGCACAGAAACACCTTTTTGGGGACCCAGCACCCCAAGGAATATGAGGGACTGATGCTGGCACATTTCCCCAGCATACCCAGCAGGCACACAGTCTGGGATTGCCCCAGTGTCCAGGTTTCCAGCCACTGCCCTATCGTGGAGGAATATAGATCTTGAGCCACTTGCTCTATATATCAGGAACCAGAGATGTGCAACCTGCACAGCACAAATTTGGCTCCTTCCTCATGACAGCATCACCGCAGCTTTGTGATTACTTTATGAACATACTTCTTTTCAGTATCAGTGGAAATAAGACCGAGGAGTGGCCTCAGTCCCGCATTAGAGATCCCTCCAGGCAGCTGTTCTAATGAGTGAAATTATCATTTGGATGAGCAGAGACACCACAGGAGAGAGCTCGTCTCTTGCTCCAGGACTGATGCTGCTCAGTACGGCTGCTTTAAGCCAGACTGATCTCACTAAGGACTTAAATGAAAGTCAAGGCTTTATCCTATCGGCTCCACCACAAAAGACTCCAGAGAAGTTACTGTGGGGAAAATATATATATATGTATATATATATATATGTGTGTGTATATATATATATAAATATATATATATAAAAGCAACTACCTTTGCAAAGGAGGGAAGTGTCTGTGGCCCCACACACTGTCTCTAGGCCAAGCTGATCTGACCTCTTTAATCTCACTAGGCTTCCCTGAAGTTTAATTCAGCGATTAAGCTCAATCAAGTAGGCTGTGGCCATTTCAAGCTGTTACCTGTTTTGCCAACTTCCACTAAAGGCATTAGGTTACTTCATAAAAACACAAATCTTTTGATCCAAAGGTACATCTGAGATACGTGCGAAATGCTTTATAACTGCTAGCAGGTACCTCTACAATCACTAATACCACTTTGGTTTACTGCTCAAGGAATTCTGTTCATTTACATTTTCTTTTTTGAAAAAAAAAAATAAAATTATTTTGTTAGTAACTGAAACCAAGTGTGTTTTCCTGCCTCCTCAGCCTGTTCAGAGTTAATTCCTCCCCGGCTCAGTCCAAACCTGTTCCCTTACCTTCTTAACCAAGTAGCCCTCCCTGATGCGCATGGGTTCTCGCTCCATGGCTCAGACAATCCAGCTCTCAGGTCTATCAGCACTGGCAGTCAAGTTCTTCTGGCAGCACGGGCCGTGGGCTGACGTTTTTACAGCACAGCTGTGTCACCCTCAGAAGTTCCCCCGCCTGCTAATCACATGAAAACGAGCCCATTTCCTCTTACAGAGCGAGAGATAGGGAAACGCGGAAACACGTGTGTATTTATAGTTTGCCTTTGACAGAACAGCCAACAGCCTGACAAAGCACTCAACTGTATCAAATGCAGCCAGCCTTGGGGACAGATCCTGGGAAATTAAATAAGCATTTTAGCGCCCAATCCGAAGAAATCAGGCCCACTGCAAATACACAACAGATATTCTAGCAAAACCACAAAGAGGTGGCGTGCTGCGTTGCTGCTCGGTGCATGCCAAAAGCATCTTAGCAGCAGGTTTCCAACTCACCAGTCCAGTCACTTTGTCCCATCTTTGAAGCCTGACTCCCGGTGGGTGAGCACATGGGGACCGGCAGCGACTGGAGAGCTCTCTCTTGGGTAATGACAATGCACCCTCTGCTGATAGAAGAGGTTTGTTTATTAGACTTCCTCAGATTTCAGAGTTTGAGGCTGAGGCATCCCAAAGAGGTTAGCTTTGTGTCAAATAAGCACAAATGGATTAAACCAGCGCATCACATAAAGCACCGCAGAACGTCACTTTCTACGAGTATCTTTTACTTGGTGCAGAGCTCATTTTGGCTATATCTGTTAAAAGATAAGGCAAACCTACAGTTTTCCAAAAGCTGATATATACCAGAGTCACATACAGAAGGAAGGGTGGTGGTGTATGGGAGGCAATAAGGACGCTGCTGCATCACCAAGAGCAGAGTCTTCTCCCATGCACAAGACCCCAAATCATTTCTACAGCTAAGCCCACTAGATAAGGGCTGAGCCCAGGATTACTCCACCTGTCACCTCTGCCACTGATAAAGATCCCCAAACAGGGACCTTTTCCACAGACAGAAATTCCTGCTCTCCATTTGACTCTCTCCCAGCCTTTACTCGGGAGGATACAGGAGCCCGATGAGGTCCGTGGTAGAGGATCAGAGGGTTAGAAGAGCCCTCAGAGACTTTCTCTAGTCACTCCTTGCTGATGCCTATTTAGCAGCTCTCCCACAGATGAGACCTCACTCCTTCCTTGGTTATCTGTATCAGTCCTTCACCATCCCAACTGCTGAATGTGTTTCTCCTCACTGTCTGAATTGAGATTTTCCTTTCCAGAACTTTCTAAACTAGCTGCTGCTTAAATGACCCCTCCAGTCTCACCTTCAAGCAGAGCACTTGCCTGTCCCAGCAGTCTCAGGGTGCGCACTTTGCAGTGCATTCTGCCCAGAGCATACCTTTCTGTGATGACTTTATGTATCATAAGGTTCTTCAGGTTTTGTTTCTAGAACTTACAGTCTCAGTACATTGTTCCTTTGCCCGTGTAAATCACGCTATGGAGAGGATCTGGTCACTGTTGAAGGCTCCAGCTGCTGACCAAGCTCATCATCCATTGGCAATTTGCAAATCCAAGAGTCAATATAGGCTTTCCAGTTCTCTGGCTGCCAAGTGTGCTTGACATCAGCCAATGGATTCTAAAATTAATCAAGACAGAAACTCACACATAGCTAAGAAAAGCTTCACACTCTTCAGAAACTAAGCTAAAAGTAAAAACTGATCACTGAAAACTGATCAAAAAGCCACACTTATAGTAAAAATCTGCCTACCAGTCACAAGGACCAGAATGAGTTAAAGATGCAGTGCAGAGCTGAGAAAACCTAACTGAATTTCTGAGTTACATTTCTGTGAAGGCTCCCTTCACTTCCCATAAGCTTTAAAATGATGCTTGGTGGACTCAGGAGCTCGTAGACTCCTGCTGTATAATGTCTTTTTTGGTCAGTAATTGCTTTTGCTTTAAGAAAGTGAATTATTTCCTTCTCTTCCCTTTCATTCCAGTGCTTCCATCTTTGGGAAAAGGTACAGATTATTCTTTTTTTCTCTCTGAATGGATAACTCAGAAGTACAGGTCATCGAGGATAACAACTCCAATTAAATATCTTTCACGGTATGGCTGGAAGCCAAACTATCCCTTTATTAACTGCCTTGAGGCCATAATGCTACAGAGCCTGGGGTGGGCATTAGAGACCAAGAACCAGCTCACAGTTAGCTCTTGTTCCTCTCTACCTTGCTGCCCCTCAGACCTGAGAAAAGGAAACTCTTTTCCCAGCTGGAAGGGCTTGTGGGAAACAAAACCAAAAGAAACTGCCAGCATCTTCCTCCCTGCAGGCAGCCTTTCCACCCGCCTGCTCCTGCTAGTTCCGTGTTTGTGCTGTGTCACGATGACAGGGCCCTGTACGATAAGTTAATGATATGAAATGACCAGGGACAGATCCTCTTCAACAGAACATCTAGATGACCTTATATTAAGAAGCAGTTTAATGGGAACAGAAAAGGATGCTGACTCAACAATTTTGCAAAAGCTCAGTTTCTCATTTACCTACATGAAAAGCCCCTGGAGGCGTGAAATGCAATTCTAGACACAGTGGCACCAAGCCAACAACTCCAGAATTTACCTTTAGCTTAACTGTAGCAACTCAGTGTCAAAGCATAAAATTGCCTCCATCCAATCATAGATTCATTGAATGGTTTGGGTTGGAAAGGACCTTAAAGCTCACCCAGCTCCAACCCCCTGCCCTGGGCAGGGACACCTGCCACCAGCCCAGGTTGCTCCCAGCCCCGTC
>JAVJGJ010000059.1:87278421-87294559 GCA_035590215.1 Microhierax caerulescens
GTCCCGGCCAGCTGCCTCCCGCGGAGGGGCACACACGAGCGCAGCCCACCCCCACACCCACCCCCGGTGACAAGCCATGGACTACATCCCCGGCCTCGTGAAAATCAGCGTCTCCCTCAAGATCCAGCCCAACGACGGGGCGGTCTATTTCAAGGTGGACGGGCAACGCTTCGGGCAGAACCGCACCATCAAGCTGCTGACCGGGGCCAAGTACAAGATCGAGGTGGCCCTGCGGCCCGGCACCGTCCAGGCCACGTAAGTGCAGCCCCCTCCCGGCCCTTCCTTCCCCGCCGCTTTATTTTTAGAGGTTTAATATTTTTTCCTGGCAGGCTGACAGCGCGGCGTTTCTGTCATGTCTCCCTCCCCGCCCCTTGTTGTGCTTCGGTGGCCCCGTTTCTGGGTCCCCGGCCAGCTGTTCCCGGTGCTCTCGGCCCGGCTGGCTCGGGGGAGAGGCTGCGCCTTGGGGATCGCTTCCTTCCCTCTCCCTCCCCACCTTCTCCCGAAGCTCTTCCAAGCCCAGCTCCTTTTCTCCCTCCTTCCCTGGAAGGCTTCCCCGCAGAGGGAAGCGGCTCCTCTGGCCCTGCGTGTCAGGGATGCGCCGAGCCCAAGCCTCGCTGCACCACGGCAAAGCAGGGACTGGGACCAGTGAGGATGCAGATGGAGAACCGGTGCTGGGCGGAGGGGCAGCCCTGGAGAGGAGATTCAACTCGCCTCTCCCCAGCTGCTGGAGATCACATCCCTCCTGCCTTTTCTTTCTACACCTCCCCCGGGTGACTGCAGAGCCCTGACATTTTTCAGGAGCCCCAGTGAGTCAGCAGCACCTGCAGGTCTGCTAAAATCCCTGAGGCATCCCCCGGCACAGAGGCTGCCAGGCTGCAAGCCCACGCCGGTTCCAAGCTGCCAGGGGAGGTGGCACGCTGGGCTGCTGAAGGCTGGATGCCATCCGTCTCTTTGCAGGACAATGGGCATCGGGGGTGTCAATGTCCCGCTGGAAGAGAAATCGAGGGATGCACAGGTGGCCTCTTACACCGGGATCTACGACACAGAAGGGGTGCCCCACACCAAGAGCGGGGAGAGACAGCCCATCCAGGTCAACATGCAGGTATGTGGTTCTGAACGTGGCATGGGAAGACGAGGGAGGGCAGCAGGGGCTTGTCTGACAGGGAGAGGCGTGGAGGTGAAATATTCCAGGGCAGAGCTGCTGCCCTCCTCTTTGCTTTCTGTCAGTAGCACCACTGGTTAGAACATAGCTGGAAAACACAAGCTCTGCTTCCCAAAGGGAAGCTGAGAGCAGCAGGGGCCAGGTTGTAGTAGGGGGATTTCTAGAGACCTGCAAAGCCCTTTGGGGTGCTGCAGCAGCAGGAAATGTGAGCTGAACCTCTCACCTCTTCTGCAGGGCTTCTTACAGACTTCAGGCCACCCCCCCCAAGGTCCCTGGCTAGGAACCAGGCAAGCCCAAACCCAAGCCCTTGGTGTACAGGGAGCCCCCTTTCGCCTGCCAGCACTGCCAGGATTTTTGGAGCAGAGCATGCCCCAAGCACAAGGGCTGACTACTCTCCCCTTCCACCTGTCATCTGCAGGATGCCCGAGAACCTGCCAGAGGCCGAAAGCAGGCATGAGAACACGTACCACCCCACTCCAAAGGCTGTCTTTTCCCTTTCCCCATATGCTTCCATTACCACATGATCTCTGCATCCACAAACCTAAGTTCTTACTGAAGTTGTTCCTCACCCCAAGCTTAAAGAGAAGCTCCAAGAGCCAGAATCGTGGTCCCACAGTGAGATGGCAAAAGCTTCAGCCTGAAAGGGAACAGGGCAGAGATACAAGACAGGGAGAACCAGCAGCGAGATTTTCACAGCACTCTTTGGGTGGTAGGCTCAGGGTGCAGAGGGAGATTTGTTTGGCTTTGGCTTTGGTTTGGTGGTTTGTGGTTTTTTTCCGCTCTCCTATTACTGTTGTGAAGGATTCCTGCTGTTTATTCTACACCTCCTGTACCAAAAGGGGAAAGAGGGCAGTAAACCACCTTCATCTGAAGCTCTCTTAAGGGTCTGCTCCAACTTATATAAGTTTAGGACCTTGCCAAGCCCACCAGATTTCAGCTTTCTCACTTTTGCTCCACTGCACACAAGAATTCATCTTGATCTTCATCTTCACTATTTTTTTCTGGAATCATCATTTAGCATGTCAATCCCCTTCTGAATAAGAACTGTAACATCTCCATTTGGTGTTTCTAGTAATTACAGCATGCCTAACTTTATTTTGGAGGCCTACATCTCATTAACAGTTACCACTTTATAATCTTAGACTGCCCTGAAGTATTTGTTCACGTTAATCACTTTCCTATACAGTCATCTCCTCTTAACACCCAGGAAATCCAAACGCCCAGCATGACTTCTCAACCAGCAGTACAGGGCTGCTGGGTGCCATTGTTTAGTATTACAGTTATATTTCACCATGTCCTTATACCAGGAGGTGAAAGGGCAGTGCTTCCAAAAAAAAAAAACAGCTTCTTTGACTAAAGGCATCCCTATTTTGATAGCCACCTTTACCCTTAAGTGTAGCACTGATGTGAACTCTGAAAATCTGGAAGTTTGACTTTTCTTATGGAGAAACCAAGTCAAGTCAGAAATACAGTAATTCCAAGAAACGCAAGGAGGGTCTGATTTTCAGCCACAAGCTCTGCCATGGTTTATTGTGGCATCAGGAGGGGTAGCTACAACATTTGCCCAAAGAAAAGTTGTTACAAATGGAATCCTGCGATACTAACCATGAAGCTAATAGGATTTTCAAGCATTAAGCAAGTCCTCAACCCCTTTTAGGATCTCATCTTGATAGAGAGGTTCTTCAGTACAGACTTGTACATCCACAATTGATACTTCTAAGTATTAAGTATAGGCAACTCGGTAGGGATTTAACATGTTAAACTCATCGTTTAGCTGCTTAGCCAGACAGAACCGTAACAGATTTAGGGGACCAGCCTCAGATACCCCAGTCTAAAAACTGCTTCTAATACTTACGTCCTGAATCTTCAAAACTGGGCTTATTGCATACAGCTTTAAATTTTCCTATTTCCCTCAGCTATGAGGAACTTCTGCCTCCACTTCCTTTTCTGGAACAGGCAGGATCCTGATGCATCCCAGGGCAATAAGGACACTATTGAAGGCATAAGATCTGAACTCACATTAGAAATAGATTGTGAGGCCAGTCTTGCAGTTAAAAACTAATCTGATACAGCCAGTCTAATGCTTGAAAGACAGAAGGTCCATAGAAGTCCATAAGGATTTACTTCCCGTCCACTTAAAAACTTTAGACAAATAATTCTTTGTGGTCCTACTTTAACTGACTAGTAGACATCTGACCTATTACAGCCATAGTTTATACACATAAAACAACAATCCTGTTTGTGAATTCAGAATCAGAGGATGCATTTCTGTTACCTGAATGCTCAATTATGCATGTTCTCCAGAAACTGCTGAATTGTCTAGCAAATACTAAGTTAGAAACCTCTCTTTGGGTCTCACGTTATTCTTGGTCAGTCTAAAGTAAGATTGAATAAAGACCTCTATTCCCAGTAATAACCAGCCACCAAATCATCCTAGCATGCAAATTCAGAGGGAGTGATTAAATAACTGTTCACACCTATAGCACTGGATGACAGAGGATAGCAGACAGGGAAATAGGCTTCCAAGGGCCATCCCCCCTCCCTGGGGAAGCCCATACACAGTCCCAGTGGAGAAACCAGGAATCAGCGGCAGAACCATGGGAATTCAGGGGAGCTCTAAGGATGCAGGATGCTCATTATGCCACAGAGCTGCTGCATCTGCTAAGTACTGGGCTGGGGCGGGGGGGTGTGGGGGCACCGGGTAGCAGAAAAGCTCTGCAATTAATTCTTTCCTTCTCCTGGAAATCCACAGCAGTCAAACTGCTCAGGGTAGCTCAGCAGACTGGGTCATTGCGGGTAGACAGAATTTGTTTTCTTCCTCTATCTTGTTGAAATTCAGATCCTCCATACATTAATGAAATGAAATGCTGCTCTTGTACCGTATGACCTTCTACAGATGCTGTTAGAAAAGCTTTTTCTTCCTCACTTTACACACTGAAGGTGGCTGATGCTCCTCTCTGACAACTGCTCTTTGTGGATTGCGCACCGTAATACCCAATGTGCTCAAGCTTTACTATCTTGCATTATGAGTGCATCAGGATTACTATCAGAGATGATTAATTTAAAAAAATATCCTTAATTAAGCTTTTAGGTTTAGGGAGAGATAAAATAGCCTGTACATCTCATCCTCTTTTAGTCAAAGGAAGCAGTAGAAAAATTTCAGCTACTCCTTGAAGGTAACGCTTGGAACTGGAGCCAAATAAAAACCTTCCACTAACAGCACACAGCAACTCCTGCTGTTGTCAAGGCTAAATTTAACTTACCACAGTGGGCTGGGGGAAGGTTTAAAGCAAGGTCCATTATGCAGCAGCAGCTTACAAACCACATCTTGAGTTAAAAAAAAAAAATAATTAAAAAGATGTCCTTCTGAGAAAACTGGATACAGAAGGCTCTGCTTGCAACTCGGGAAGAGTCACTGAGTCACTTTGCAAAAGGGCTTTCATACTGACATTGCAAGTGTGATTAAAACAGGCAGATGATCAAAGGTCAGCTCCCAGACACATGATGGGAATGGAAAACAGTCAAGTGAAGAAGCTGTCATTAAAGTGAGTGGTGGAAATATTCAAAAGGAAAAAATGTTGAAGAACAGTGCTCTTCAGTAGCACTGAATCCACTGTGTAGTATCTTCTAACAACATAACACAATCAACAAGCCATACTACTGGGACCAACGGCGATACGTACAGGCTTCACACCCACACTTCAGATTCTCTGCAAGGTCTCAAGGCACAGAAACCCAAATTTTACATCATCATTATAACTGAAATCTATCCTTGAAAGCCTCACTCATAAGGTTTTTCCAATATTGTAAGGGTGTCCAGCAGTGGCTTAATAAACAGAAAGGAGATTTTATTCTACAGAACTTAACGTAACCATAGTCTCATTCACTTCAAAGTTGCAAGCACAATCAAATTACTTACCGTCAATGTCTACTCCTTCGCTGTGTTAGATACTTACTGGCTAAACACACTGATTGTCTCCTTCCTGGCTTCTGTTACTCCTACCTAAGTTTGAAAAGCTGCAGTATCGTAGTACAACTAGCAATTACAGAAATGCACAAAGAACTTCTTTTGCTTAAGTTTCATGTAACTTGCAGAAGAGAATTCCAGGGAAGAAGTAAGTGGTCTCATAGCAGCGTGTCTCAATCAAGACACTGCCAACACAAGGCTACAAAAATATAACAGAGCAAATAAAATACAGCAGAGAAAAAAAATACAATTAAGCAAAAGAAGGAAACTTACCAATGCTAACTGCAGCCTCTAGGTACAGTATGAAGGTGAGGTGATGACCTGTGTCATTACAGATCAGTGCTGCTTGACCTACAGTATATGCAAACCAAGATCATCAGGCCAGCTACTGCTGTGTCATCTTAAGAAGGCTTGTAGCTTTGATTCTTGCTGTTAGTAACGTTTATCCAGATGAGAACTTGAACATTTTTACTCCCTTGCCTTTCACAGATATCAGTGCAAGAGGACAGTACATGGAGAATCTGATCCTTTATGTTTTACCTATGCCTAAGCATAAAAGACTTTGTGACCGCTAGAGCAGGCTTTGTCTTTGATTTATTGACTTGAGGAACAATAATCCTCCTATCAGCTGGTTTACGTTCCACAGTCTCATAAGTGTTGTTTCTCATTAAAGGAGAGAAATCAACAAAATAATCAGCTCACTAACCCTGCTATTCCCTCTTCCTTGCAGTTTAACGACATTGGTGTTTTTGAAACAGTCTGGCAAGTCAAATTCTACAACTACCACAAACGGGATCATTGCCAGTGGGGAAACAGTTTTGGCAGTATTGAGTACGAATGCAAACCAAACGAAACACGCAGTCTTATGTGGATCAATAAAGAGACCTTCCACTGAAGAGAGTGAAACCAATACTGCTGGACAATCTCCCTAAGGAAAAAAAATCTACCTTTTTAAACCAGCAAGAAGCCTTAACAAAGGCATACTGTAACGTTGCTGTGTTCCATAAGGTTCTGATGACTACGCTGTATATACAGCTGGTGCCATTGAAATCTTTGCCTATTACTGTGTTTTAAGTTTACCATGGCATCTGCAACACCCTTTATCTGTCACCCTGAGAATAATACTGAAACGTTCATGGTAAAGAATATTTGATAGCTGGGTAGGAAGTCATACCATCATAATACTGTTGTATTTGGATTATTCCCACTAGACGTAACAACTTTTTGTGAAGTGTTTTGCTTTATTGCTTAGAATTTGGATGCCACATCACATCAGTGATTTCTGTACTTACAGTTGTGTTTGCTCCTAAATTGGTGTGCACCTTAAGCATTTTGTGTTACATGTCATCCCAGTGGACAGCAAAAAGTGCAGATTATGGGTATGTGTAGGTTTAGCTAAATGGCAGCTACTGCACTGTTGATATTGTGCTTTCATACCGGGGGTTTGGAAAATCATTCTCCCCTTTGTTAAGTGCTGTAAGACATTCTGTGAGGTTTGCTAATTTACCAAATCTCTCAAAATAAGATTCTTTGTCGTTAAGTTTCCCAGTCTCTGAAATAGCTTTAGGAAACTCTATAAAATATGCTAACCTGAATGAAGGAAAAGCAATAAATCAGTTGTGGTATCAAAGACATCTAACAACATGGCTAATATCTATCTTAAGATCACATAGTATTCTTGAAAGATACAGCAGCCATACTTAATTTCGTTCTTAGCGTTCTGGTAGTAATCTACACATTTGTTTTAATGACACATTGCTCAAATCTGTTAAATCCTACAAATCAACTTTCTCAAGCCTGACCACTGTATTATACCAAAACCAACAGGATTTCTGACCAACAAACACTCAGAAGCGTGAAGAGTGCAGATCCCAGCGCGTGTTTATACATGCATTGCACTCTTACAAATAAAGATAAGCATGTAAGCGTTTGCATGGTTATGATAAAGGTGCTACATAAACACTAGATAGTGTTTAACACATACAGATGACAAAAAGCTAAACATATCTTTTCTTCCAGTAAATAAAGCAGGGAAACAACTACACTGTCCCATCCCCAACTTGGGCTGAAGCAAGCTGTCAGTTCTTGCATATCTGGTATTTCCTTTGTGTATAATTTGTAAATTGTGTATGTAAATGGTAACCATGACTTTTGATCTTTGTAATAAAGGACTTAAACAATTTCTTCTCTAGCCTGACCACCTAAATGACTTGAAAATACTGTATGAAAAAAAGGAAGTGGTTTTAGAAAGTCAGACAGCAGAGGGTATGTAGTCAGTACTTTCTGAGAATCCAGTCCAAATTACCTTACGTTCTTGACCCAAAGCTACTGTTTCTAGGAAATACAGATCCAATACACCAGAATGCAGACAGTTAATTTAATAACACTCAACAGAGCTTTTCAACAGAACTCAGCTGCATTTTGTTGCATTAACATAGTGTGGAATGTAGAGATTTAGGACAGAAGTGAGACACCAAAGAAATATTTTCATCCATTGACCTGGTAATCAAAAAGCTTGACTGCTTGCAGATTTCTACAGACAAAAGGGCCTGGCAGTAGCACTGAAACAGTGAGCTAGCCAGCTGCATCCCCACTCTGAGGCAATATCACACAGGCAGATTTCACTGTGGTGGAATTCTAGAAATAATCTTCTGTGTTAACTTCTTTCTTAAGATTTTTCCTAGAGTACAGAAAGAATTCTTCAAAATTAAAAAAAAATGAACAGAGCACATTTGAATGAAGTCTGTACTTCAGACAGAAGTGTTATTGCTGGCACTTTAGCAGAAGTTTCCAGATAGCAGGTTTCAACGATAGCAAACTTCAGCTGTCAATCAATTCTGTGTCTGCACTACTTGAAAGTTTATTCTTCAACAATTGGCATACTTTGGTGTATTTTTTTCATGTGAACTGAAAGCACATCATCAAGAAATATGTATGATACATAACAGAGAAACTTCTGCCCTAGTAAAAATAAAACATCTAAGATAGGCCTTCACTTTGACTTCAGCTTCTATGAAATCCTTGGCCCACAACATTTGAGCTCTTCAGCCTTTAGGAGAATGTTACAGTGAATACATCCAGCCTGTGATGGCACAGGAGGGCTGTTAGGCTCTGCTAGCTGGAAGCACACCCTTCCCAAGAAAAATACTGGTGCCCGTATTAATGCCAAATAGGGCAGCCCCTTTCTTACATCCTAACAAGCCCCGTAGAAATTCAATTCAGAGGGTGGTCAAGAAAGAGCCTGCAGATGGAGTGAGCTGCTTTCCAAAGGAAGGAGAGGACAGCAAGCCCAAGCTCCATATCCTGAGCCTCAGCATCACTGCCCAGGATTGCAGCACCCTTTTACAATGGCAATGACAGAAAGGATGGCTGGTTAACAGCTTCTCTAGGGGAAGGCGTAAATGGCATTTATCAGTGTTATATCCTTCTCCCCTAGATGAGGTTTAAACATACAGAAGTGTGGCTTGATGGCCTTGCATTACTCCTCAATAGAAGATTATCTGAGTGGTGTTTGTTGCATATCCATACCACCAGCGCTGGTGCTCTGCACATGTAAAGCAAAATAGTCCCATCAGTTTCCCCTTGCTCAACAAGTGCTTTGCTAACAAAGCAAACATTTGCTCCTAATAAAGGAGACCCAACACTCTAGCAGTTCCCTGGAAAATAACGTTTTGAATTTCTTTCATCCAGAACAACTCTGGTAAATATTCATAAATCTTGAGTCACCAAAAAAACTGTTGCTGTGACAGTTTGATGCATTATTCAATCAGCAGCATTTAATCTCCAGAGAAGTTTGTTCTTTACACAGCTTTTTCTAATTAGTATTTCTATTTTTGTACCGAACTGAATGTTGATTCAGAACAGGAAACAATACACTAAACTTAAATATATATATTTTTATTCATTACAGTGTCAGAAAATGCTGACAGTGTGTCAATTCAGCTAAAACCACAAAGCACTCATATCTGAAGGTTTTATACATGAGAGACTTGAAGGTTTTTCTCCTGAAGTGTCCAGCTTTTTTTTTAATAAGATTGAAATAAATATACTGAATCTTTCAGTCACTTTTTCATCTATATTTCAGTAGCAGTTAGCACTTTCAGACTGCTGAGTAACAGCATCCAAAAAACAGTTATTAGTCATGATTATTACAGTTGAAACGCTGCTTACATTAGATCATTAAGAGTTTGCACAATGCTTTGTGTTTATTACAGCTACTACAGGCTTCTACAATCCGACAGTATCTGAAGAAGCAAAATACTGCTAAAGTCTCCATGCCCTGCTAACATAAGGTGGGAAGGTTTCACTGGTTTCAGGTGAGGCTCTGTCCATTGGTTTGCAGATGCAACGTGACCCTTACTGATTCCAGATTAGCAGAGTCTCAGAAAACCTCCTTCATTACAACTTCCTATAAAAGATGTGGACAGAACGTCTGTACAATGAAGCTGTAAGCTTTGTAATACAAGGCTTTTACATGCAGCAGAGGTTGGTCTCCGCTGGGTTAAGAACACCTGTCTCACTTCCCACGTTAAATTTTGATGCATGTGTTATGTCGAACCATTCTACTCTTCTAGAGTCTCTCTGTAAAGCTTTGATTAAATAAGGAGATAGCATGTTTTAAATGCTAACCCCTTTTTGAGATCTGAAACAAGTGCTGTGGCTTTCAGAATTCAAAGCACTAAGCATTGCCTTAATAGCCGTGTCAACTCCAAAGCACAAAGCAGCAGTATAACGAGCCTTGCAACATTCATGTTTCCCCTTAGCTCTACACAGCTCACAAAGCAATAACTGGAAAGTCCCCTTAGTGCAGCTACTCCAGATCTTTGGCTAGGAGAGACAGGCGCTCCTGGCCACAGGCCTTCCCTGCTGCATGCTTGGCAGCTTTTGCCAGCATTCCTTGGACTGCTTCCTTTCCGCCTCTCCCTGAGACCAGCATTCAAGGCTTCAACCCCCTGTGAGCCCTGGCTTCCAGCCTTAGGAAGACAAGGCTGCGTCAACCCAGGAAGAGCCAAACCAGTCCTCTCTGCATTGGTTTTGCCATCCCTACCTCAAAGTTGTTGATTATTTCTCTTCTTAATCAATACAGCTTGTTCTGTGCACTCAGGAAGGATAAACTCGTGACTAATACATTACATACAAACTTCTCTGCCTCTTCCTGCAGAAGAAATTCACAGGCATTCCAATTGTATCCTTGTATCCTGACTGTAAATAAGAAGAAAATGACCAGTTCCCCAAAAATTTAAAAAGTGACATTGGACTACAGAAAGCACTGCTGATGGTCAGTGGTAGAGGTCCTGCAGCATCGGCTATTACTGTGCTGCACAACTGAGACAACTACATGGATTGTTTCTGCAGTGCTCTAACACTCATAGAATTCCTCTATGTATATATATGTATAGTAATATATACACAAGTGAAGAATCATAAGCTTTTGTGAGGTCTCTCACTGTATCATTGGAGTTTGTAATCTTTTGACCTGCAGTGAGTTGCACCGCTCCAGTATGAGTACATAGGTAGAAACAGATCTCCATTGAAGACAAGGCTTAAAAGCAATGACAGCTTTTCCATCAATGTTGAGGTGCCAAAAATCTTAAATTAAAAAAATAATTCATAGCAGCACATCTGCATTGACCAAGTGTAAGGCTTTGATATTCTGTTTTTCCTTATTTGAACAAACTTAAGAGTCTTGTTGCCATATACAAGTGCTTCATGTGCTATCTGTAATGCCTTTCCCTTCCCCAGAGGACAGACACTTCCACTCCCTTTATCCCAAACAGCGAGGAACAGAATCATATCCCATCTGGTAATTTCTGCAGCCTTTGAACAGTCCTGAGAGAAGTGACAACAAACTATCGGTTGACGATGATGGAGGCAAGAACCATACAACTGTGTTGGAGGTAAGATGGACCTTCTGCCCATTCCCAGCACGGTAACTGCAAGGTTAGGTGCCATCCTGCTGTTACAGGAGTGACTGTGGTAACACTGCTGGTAATATCTCCATTAAGCTACAAAGTATGTGCTACAGGGACCAAATGTTCTTAGAAGCTCAAACTGAATCATTACGAGTTTAATGTGAAGCCCAGAGGGCACTGTCTGCAGAGAAGTGGTAGTAGCATGCAATAATATCACAACACACACTATTTTCTGTTCAGCCCAAGTTGCTGTGCCAACAGATTCAACCAAGGTACTTCCACCTTTCAGACTTATTGTAGAGAACAAGCCCTGGCCAATTCTATGTATAGAATATATAGTCTAAAGCTGGTTTGGTTTTGTTTTGAATTAACTTTATTATTTTTACTTCTGGCTTCAGAGATATCTCAGCCTAAATACAGGCGAGCTGAGCACATGCAAGAAATGCCACTGTGTGAAAATACAACTGCAGTCACCCCTGTTCCATATGGAAACTATGTGACTGCACTTCAAAGACTTAAAAGCATTAAAACAAAAAAAAAAACAAAAACCAGGCTTCATGTGTCTTTCAGTTCTGTCACAAACTGAACACTGCTCAAGAGGCTTGCAACATTTTGTCTATCAGAACAATGCAACAGTCATACATAAATGTGCTGATCATCTCATTTTCAAATGCACAATAAACTTTGCTACCCTTGAGGTGGATGGCTAAGAAACCAAGAAAGGGTGCCAAAGCACTCCTGGTACAAAGTCCCACAAAAGTGTATGGAAGAACAAATTTTCCCCAATATCCTAAAACGTGGATTAACTGCGCTTGCTTAAAACAGAACTGTAAGAATTTAGACCCAACCATTTTAATACAAATGCAGTATAACTCACTGAGGAAATATTTCCAGGGTTGTCGTTCGTTTTAAATACAGTGAAAAGATTTCCTCTACAGATCATTTGCCCTAGCTTAGAAAAATGCTTATTTTTCACTAGGGATCTAGAACTAACGTTTTGTGCTTGCATACAGGTACAGAATCAGTTACATAATGAGCTAGTAGAGCTGAAAAATTTCTTGCAGGTTTGTTTTGGTGGGTTGGGTTGGTTTGGTTTGGCTTTAATAAAGCAAGCTATCAATTCTTCCTTCTGCTTCAGCCCTGAAATGCTAGCAGCAGCAGCCCTCAAGCACAAGTAAGCAAGCAAAGAAGGAATGCTGCCACATACTTAGCTCCAGGACTAAGTTATGATCCAAACAGCACAGGAAAGAGAGATTACTAGCCACCTTGTCAGTCTTCCCATAGCCTTTCCATTCTTGGAAAACCATGACTAGGACAGGTAAGTACACTTTTTTCCCCGCCATGCACTCCATTCTACAAATCCACAAGCGATCATGCCAGATCAGAGACACCAGCTTCTGTCCAGGTATCTAAAGGGAAAACAGTGGAGAGGCATGAGCTTGGACTCATGGTGCTATAGAAAGAGAGACAGGAGAATCTCAAAGCCTATTCAGACACTGAGCTTTTGACACACAGGCAGCAGGGGAAACAGTCACTAGGAATCTTCAAATGAAAATACAATACCAGCGAACCCACAAAAAAATTCCTTTGGTAGTCTATCTCAGTCACCTCGTCTTCCAGGTTCTACTAGAAAGATTGCTCCTAACCTCAAAAATCTCCTACAGAACTTCCTGCGAGTTTTATTGGTAAGTAGCTTTAAGCTTCTGGCTCACTAAGTTCGTCAGTAACTTTCTACAGATTTCATACCAATCTCAGAACTTTTCAGATCTCACTAGCCCGTTCTCCAGGCAGTCAACAGTTGCTAGTGAATACTGTCACAGCTCACCTACCACCCCCTAATGTTCTGTCTCATCTGTAATGGAGAGACAGAAAAGGCTTTCTCTTCTCTCACCATTTGCTGTTCAACCTTTTATTACTCATTTGCCTCAAAGGCTCTGCTGCAAGTAGCTATTTACAAACCTTGTAAGGTTTCCAGTCATTCAATAACTTCTAATGTAATAATCCAAGGGGATGGGGGAAGCAGCCCTATATTGCATATTACAGGACGGGCAAACGTCCTACACAGAGGGCATACCAACATACATCAATACCCTGCCGAGCAGCACCACTCAGAGATACTAGGAAGCACTCAAAGCAGGCGTTGGCACAGCTCAGCCTGGCAGGGTTCATTACTCTGATTTTGTGCCACTTCCTACTCTGTTCAAGTAGCAGTCTTTGAGCTGCATTCCCGTGAGGCACAGCTACAACAAAAAAGAACAAGTGGCTAAGGGAATCGGAGAACATTTCTTAGTCCCCAGGTCCAGGGCACATGCCCCGTCTGAACCCAAATTCAACACCAGGATCAAGTGTGGACATATAGCAGCCTCCTTGCTCTGACTGCTGCATCCTGTTTTCCCATATAAATGAAGTCCAGGTGTAAACCTACTATATTCTCATAAAGAATTCCACCCCGGTAGAACACAGTGTTTAACCTGTATCACACCACAGCCAGGCTAGCCTCTTAGCAACTGTCACTCATCTTTATTCTAATCAAAATACAAAAATCTAGACATTAACCATGTTACCATCACAGCCTTCTTACCTGTTCTGCCACTACTGATTCTCTTGAAGAGCAGACTATGAAAAGGATAACTTTCTGCTGGGAGAAGAGGCACAGATCCTCCCTGGTTAGGGCACACTAATGGTTTTCACTTCTCTGGCTCCAAAGAAAAGACAAATCTAAACTGTTTAGCAATCCACTTTCTGACAAGTACTTCATGAAGCTACACTTGGCTGTGAAAAATCAAGAAACTGGAATCTTAAAATCCGAAGTGATTATTTCTTCAGACAGCATCATTTTTAAATTGTTCTCCATACAGGAAGGAAGTGTTTGCTCTGTCAAGACAAGGTAGCCCAGGAAAACACAGATCTCGCTATCACTGTTCCTATTTGCTTGTTCTAAAGACTGTATTAATTTGCTTTTTATTTTTCAGATTCTTATTTTCTGCATACTACAAATCTTGATGCAAGCTAATAATTTGTGTGGATAAACAATGCAATTGCTTAAATAGCCACCTAGTTTTCTCTTTTACAGTACATCTGGTAAAACTTCTTTCTTCTTCTTAAAACAGTTCTTACTTTCTGGAGAGAAAGATGAGAACAACTCACATATCCATATGTATATTCACACACAGAAACACATGCAAAGAAGTGATTTAATGTGCTGAACATTACCTCCAATTTTAAAGATTATTTACAAATAAAAAGGGCCAAAACACACATTAACCACAAGTTCAAGTGCCAAATCCAGGAAATCTTTCTCCTTTATTTAATGATCACAATTGTCATGCTAGCATTTTCCATTCCACAAGACTAAAGCTTGTTTTACCCCACATTTTATTTGATACTGGAGAACTTCATTTGAGGAGAAAAAAAGTAGAATCAATTTCAGTCCATCTTCTTCTATACTTTCTGGGCTTTTATTAAAAAGTCATAGAAATAAAAGATTAAATGAAGTAATGGTCCTTAGGATGCTGGGAAAAAGTAGGCTGGTTCTATCAGCTCATTTATGAGTTACCTGCTGTGTAGCCCCTTTGATGCAGAAATCCTGGAGGAGGACAAGGCTCTAGTGCAATCTGCATCGGGTAACCCAAATCAGTGCTTTAAACTGCTGCAAAAACACAAGAACATTTATCTTCAATTCTGTTTCATTCATGGTCTACAAATTTTCAAGCAAAGCTTTATTTAAAGTGAGCAGGTACAAATTATTTGTCATTACAGTCAAGAATAAATGCCCAGCTCTGGTAAGTTTTCTCCTCTGTATTTTCACAATTATTTCAATTCCCACAGCTCCAGTAAAAGCAAACTAACTGCTGAGGATTCAGGGATTTGAAGCAGTTTTCTTCCAGCTCACAGTTGCTTCACAACGATGGAACTTATAGAGACTAATTTCCTGTCCATCTCCTATGGATTCTATGGTGTTTTAATATTATGGTTCAACTCATTTTGTAGCCCTCTTGTCATTACAGACACTAATTTCATCCACTGAACTCTGTCCAGATATGTAATCTCATAAAATGCAAAGTAACTCAGTATGGGACCTCAGTCTCTCTTTCGATTTTCACGAAAAATATGTAACATTGGAGGTGGAGACGTGCAGAGAAGGAAGAAAAACAGGACAAACATGCCTAGCACAAGCTTCAGTTCCTTAAAAAAACAAGACTAGAATTGCCCAGGAAAAAAAGCAGCAATGAAAAATACTCCAGGCAATCACTAGATGGTGCTACTAAGGGGAAATACGACCATGAACAGGTTTCAAAACCCAGGAGCCATCTGTAAGGTGTAAGCCCCTTGAAAAAGACTCTCCATCCCATTTGTAACTCTGCAGGCCACTTCTCCTCCCATGCAAACACGCTGCAATCTTGCAGAACCTAGTGCAAGTACCTATATGCAAAAGTGGCTCCCCTTTGCTACTGCTGAGTTTCTTTGAATTCAAAGCAGAAACTTCTCCTGAGGAGCAGCCGCCACTGTGTGTTCTGGGGTGCAGAAGGAGGTCAGAGGAAGACAGAGGTCTGGGGCGCACACACAGTGCTGAACCTCCCTGACAGGGAGGGCATGGCTGCCCGCAGCCCTCATCACCCTGCCTTGAGCCTTCGTTGCGTGCAGCCTCAGGAGAAGTTTCTGCTTTCCCACAAGTTCAGGAGCTTGCATTTCCTGACATGCACGATCATATGGACTACTCACCCAAGCTATAGCACCATCACAGTTCTTATAAATGAGGCTAGTGCTTCCTTAATAGAGCAACTATTCCCCACTTCAGAGATAACTCCACACTGGACCAAAATAGGCAGGTACTCTCTAAATTTCTGAAGATAGAACTAAATCTCACTTCAGCACTAGATATTACAAAGAACATGCCAAACCACAAGCTTCTGTAGTCAAATTTATGTCCATGTTGCTGTGTGCCAGACGCTAGAACCGAGCTAGTTCTGGACAAGATAATAATCTAGCCTTTTGCCAGTTAATGAAACAGGCAAGCAACAGTTAATAATGAACCTAGGAAAAGCTAGCTAGACAGTAGGATAAATCATTATCTATGTACTAAGATTAGAATAGAAT
>JAVJGJ010000059.1:87298410-87317854 GCA_035590215.1 Microhierax caerulescens
CAGGTGGGTAACTAGACTTCAAGTCTGGGAAACAATAATTACTTGGTTTCACTCCAGTTCCAATAATCAGTCTTATAAACTCATCCAGAATGTTTTAACCAAAGCTAGGTACCTGGATATATAGTCTGAATTTCAGAATTGCTAAGCATCTATCTGCTTTACTTGACTTGAAAGAAAAAGTGACATGAGAAGCTGTAAGAATCAGAAAAATCTCAGACAATTCTGAAAAGGGAACAACTGGCCCATCTTATTTAAAGTGTTTCCTAATATTAAAGATCCTTCAAAAATTACTTTTCAAATAAAGTTTAGAAAAACACATGCCAACTAAAACCTTATCAAAAACTTTTAATTTTCAAGCATATTTAGCAGAAATTAAATGTTTACAAACAAAAAGTCAACTGGAAGTTTGGGATGCTTAATTTTTTTGATCTGTAGCTGAAAATTTTGTAACAGGAAATTTTCTACAAAACCCTGTTTTGGTCTAAAGAGCTCCATAAGTAGTATGTTGTAACTATGATTGTATACAACTAATATTACAGATAATTAACTCTGTGTCATGCCTGTAAAATAACTATGGCTCATAGATACAAGACTAACAGACACCAAGCGTGATTTTTTTCCCCTTTTAAGTATTGCTTTCTAACAAGATGAAGGGTTAAAATAATCATTTGGCTTTTTAAGGTTCTCTTGGCCTCAATCCTTTCTCTTATTCCAAATTAGCAAAAATAAATGGTAGGGTATGATCCTTACTAAGCTACATACCTACTTAACCCTGAACATTAATGAGTACCAGATCTTTTATCCCAATATGGTTCCTTTTTATGCTACCCTTGCATAGGAGGCATACCACAATTTTAACTAAAGGGAATGTGACTGGAGAGTCCAACTGCAGTCTCCAGAGGGCATGATTTAACTCCTGCCTGGCAAAGCAAGCTCAAGAGGCAAGCACAGAAAACCAGAACAGTTATCAGGACTTTTCTACTTCAATTAGATTGCTATTTGAGTGTGAAATGAACTTGGGCAACTACAGCGCCTCCAGCTTTGGAGCAAAGTCAATACATTGATTTGGAAGCTCACTTTTATGGAACACTCACATGATGCCTCGACATCATTACAGCATATATGAAGCTTTACAGAACTGATTGAAGCCTTTTAAAAGTTTTACAATCCAGAAGGGCTTTATTTAGAGGTTCTTGACCTGCCTGGTAAAACTGTGTTTACAACATTGTATGTGACTCGCTGCCATTTCTGAGTAATTTGCACCTGTAAAATAACAATAGACACAAAAGTGTTCTTACTTTGCATCCTTTGAATACAACAATTAAGTAAGAGCAGGAGCCAGTAAAATGCCTGCATTGAAGTAGAAGCGTAAGTAACTAAAAATTAAAATTCTCCACAAAAATACTTGATATTTCAGAAAAATTATACAGAAAGCTTATGGGCATCTTCACTGAGGTTTGAAACATATTGATCATATTGAAGCAGAGGAACCATAACTGATCCCTTTTTGGTAATTCAGTTCCTCCTTAATACATGTAAGCACATTGGGTTAGAGTGGCAAGGTGTCGGTAGTGAGGGGAGCTACAGGGGTAACTGCTAGAATCTTCCCCCCAGAGCCAATGCCAGCCAGCTCCAAGACAGACCCACTGATGGCCAAGGCCAAGCCAGTCAGTGACGGTGGTAGCACCTCTGGGATAACAAATATTTAAGAATCGAGGTAGGGGGTGGGGAAACCTGTGCAACAGCATCTACAGCTGGAGAGAGGGGTGGGAACACGTGAGAGCAGCAGCCCTGCAGCCCCCAGGTCAGGGCAGACGGAGGCAGGAGCTGCTCCAGGTGCCGGAGCAGAGCGTGAGGGCCATGGTGAGCCAGGCTGTGCCCCCAGCCCGGGGAGGTGCGTGGTGGAGCAGATCCCCACCCGCAGCCTGGGGGACATTCATGATGGAGCAGGTCCCCACCTGCAGCCCAGGGAGGGACCCCACTGGAGCAGTGAGGTGGCCAAAGGAGACTATGACCCCATGGGAAGCCCGTGCTGGAGCAGGCTCCTGGCAGGACCTGTGGAGAGAGGAGCCCATGCTGGAGCAGGTTTGCTGGCAGGACTTGTGAGCCTGGGGGGAACCCACACTGGAGTGGTCTGCTCCTGAGGGACTGCACCCTGTGGGAGGGACCCACGCTGGAGCAGTGCATGATGAACTGCAGCCCGTGGGAACGGCTCATGTTGGAGAAGTTTGTGGTGTCTCTCCTGTGGGAGGGACCACAAGCTGGAGCAGGGGAAGAGTGTGAAGGATCCTCCTGCTGAGGAGGAAGGAGCAGCATAAACCATGCACGATTAACTGACTGCAACCCCCATTCCCTGTCCCCCTGCACCACTCAGGGGGAGGAGGGAGAGAAAATCCAGAGTGAAGCTGAGCCCAGGAAGGAAGGTGTGGGTAAGAGGAAGGTGTTTTAAGATTTGGGTTTTATTTCTATTACCCTACTCTGATTTAATTGGTAATAAATTAACTTTTCCCCAAGTCAAGTCTGGTTTTGGCCATGACAGTAATCGCTGAGTGATCTTTGCCTGTCCTTATCTTGACCAACAAGCCTTTCATTAATTTTCTCTCCCCTATCCAGCGGTGGAGGAGGAGTGATAGAGCAGCTTTGATGGACATCTGGCATCCAGCCAGGGTCAACCCACCACAATGAATATTGCAAATTTTCCAAATTGCTTTTAATCATGTCTACAATGGGAAATAATACTAAAACAAAAATAGATCACCAAAGTAATTGACAGTAGAAAAAAGGGCTGAGTCCAGACAAAAGGTTTTAGACCCCATCAGGTTCACTGGGATTTGAGAGTAAGCAAGCCATACTGTGTCAGGCCATAACTCTACTGTATCTCCAATTCTAACACTGTTCTGTGAACTTCTGCACCTGTATTTGCAACACACCATAAAGCTAGCACAATCATCCCCCCAAATAACAGTTGCCTCAACTTTTCAGTAACTGAAAAGTGAGAAAATAATCGGTCCATAGCACCAGAAATAAGAAAGTTTTGTTTCCTATGCACTAATATTCTGTATTTGCTTGACTGGTCTTTAAAAAGTTGAGACCTCAGTTGAAGCTTTTTATATAAGCGAGATAATAAGGAGTTGGGCCTCAGTGGATTTTTGGTATTTAACAAAAATTAGGTTTACACATCTTCCCTCCTATAAGGATAATTAAAAAAATAATAGTATTTCTCCTCTGCTCTATGGCCTGTTTTCACACAGAAAACTTAGTATTTTGGAGCATTTTGCTTGTGAAATGCATCTGGATCATCACTGCATACACCTTGTTCCTTAAAGCAAGCTATAAAAGGCTTTGCAAAATGTCAGTGGCAGCAGTACTTCTTCCCTTGGCAATAGGTTTTGGGTTTTTAGGTTTTTGGTTTGTTTTTTCTAAGCTCAAAGAGTTACTGGCATTCACACCATTAAAGATGCAGCTATCTACAAGATTTTGAACCAAAAATGGGTGTGTGGGTGTGGATGTCTAATCCAGAACACTTACAGCCACGATGTACACTCCATTGCAGCTCACTGCTAGCATCCCTTAACCCTCATCTGGGAGGACCACATTTAGCCTTTGCATCCATTCCCTGGAAGAGTAACAGGAACTCAAATGTTCCAACAGCATTCTTTTCATCAGCAGTGACAGAAAGTCAATGTGCATAGTTCTTTTAGGAGGCTACCAGATCACTCAATCTGGCTAATAGATTAAAACCTTGCACGGTACTAACACCACATATGGAGAGCTGCAGATTCCAGTTTTCTTACATCTACGTTCTTTTTTAAACAGTACTCAGAACACGCACAAGATGTTTTTATTAGAGCTGCAGTCAAGGACACATCAGCTATAATGAAGCAGTAAAATTTAACTGCTGCCAACAACATTCTGCTTTGCTCTACAGTCAGTCTGAGCTCCTGCCCAATATCCACTTCCTATCAGGCTCCCACAGAGTGACACGAAGCTGCTTCTTCAAGAGTCTTAAAGTTTATTTTGCTTTTACTGCAACTCTTCACTATGCAGTTATGCAGTAGTAAACATGACCTTAACATCAAGTGGAAGTTTGGCAACAACTTGATTGCAAATGTAATCTACAACAGCCACAGAAGTTAACCAAGCCAAAAGCAGATACAGCCCTTAAAAACTCAGACTATAAATGGCTATACAAGATCACATATCACACTGCAGTTTGCTAGCGTGATTAACTGTAGTGCTGCATTACACCTGCAAATCATTTATCTTTTTGCAAATACTGCAGAAGTAACGTAGGTGCCTCAGTACCTGATTGCCTTCAAATCAGGTAACAGTACGGGAAGAGGAATAATTCAGTGGTACCAGCTGAAATATGCATTGTTAAACAAATATGCAAGTCTCCATAGTATCAGGACCTTGGATGGTGAAGTGATGATCTAAAGTGTGCTGGAAAATAGAATGGCACCATAATTTTAAAGACTCAAAATGAAGGCCTGGTTAACGTAGCAGATAAAAAGTAAAAGGTTTCATCCTGTTTTTAGGATTAATGCTTTAAAAGTTGAGTCTGTAAAGATTTATAGTTATAAAACACATCCTATTGCAATGTTTTATAAGACAGCCAAAACAGAAATATGTCAGATTTATTTACAAATAGGCTACAGAAATAGCAAGCTACTACCCTTGCTGCTGTTAAAAAGAAAGCTGAAGTAAAAAGAGGAGGCTTCTCTGAAAGTAATTGTCTAGGTACAGATAAAAAGAAGATAAAACTGAAAATAAAGTGATGCAATAAGCTCCTGAAGTCAACATTCTGATTAAATACTGTGGCCACTTTTCAGACGTCAGCATATGAGAAGAGACATCTATTTTCTCTCCATTTTGCATTTTCCTTTCTCAGAATAGCACTTTGGTATAGGCAGTAGGTATACTTGGCTCAGGAATATATTGCTGAACTGACAAAACCACTTCAAGTTTAACACGGGTTAGATCATTTCCTCACTTGAACTGGTTTAATTTCCAACCCAATACCTGTTTTTCAATGATTTCAGCCACGGCATTGTCAGGCCCTAAACAAGCAGCTTTGTGAACAGCTTAATTGGTAGCTGTTTCTCCCCACACTTACCACAATCATACATTCCTGACTCTTCCAGTGCCTCACTACTGCTCATGCAAACACGTGGTCAGCCAGATCAGAAGGACAATTCGGTGTACACTAATTTTGGGGAAGGTTATTTTTTAGTCACAGTAGCTCCATTTCTACCACGCTTGCAGCCCCAGGAATATTCACAAACGGTGGCACAAGGGAGAGGTCAAGAAAGTGTAGCAGGGACCGGCTGTGCCTCAACCAAAAACAAACCCGCGCTTTCATACGGGAGCTCAGGCCTCAGCTCACTACAGTATTTGCAACCCTTCTGAAAGCAGCACACTGACTTGAGACCTCAGTTACTATGGTGATGAGCATTGAATAAATGTTTATATATCATTAGATAAATCCTCCCTTCAAGAAAGCAGTAGTCCTTCTTACAGGCAGCTACTAATTTTTTTAAATAAACTGATTTTTTAAAAGTATTAACATTTTAAAGCTTAACTATTGCTACTATTCAAGTTAATGGTAATTTAAACCTATGGCAAGAATTTAAAAAAGCACATAAAAAACTAGTCAATGAGAATCCCATTTCTTCCAAAGTCTAAACTACTAAACTCCCTAGAGATTAAGTTAATGCTTGTTTTTATACATTTTAGGTTTTTGCTTAAGAAAAACAGGAATGATTAATAAAACTACCTTATTGTTTATTATTGTTTAAGCTTATGAAATACTCAATAAAAAATGAATGTATGAGTCCTTTTCTTCTATGCAATCACTAAACTAAATCACTTCTATTTGTAAAATACAAGCAGTATTTCCTAACTCTAAGCTTACTGTAAAGGCAGTAAGCCGGTAAAACAAGCTAATTTAGTTGAAATGCTTAGTTCATAAACTCATGAGTAGCTTACTTCCTTTTTCAAAAGATTATGAATCAGTAATTACAGTAGAACCATCTGCCACAAAGATGAATATTCTGCTTAGGGTTTTGAGGAACCCTTTGCCACAGCATTTATGTATAACTTCAGACTTTTTTATTATTATTAAGAAAATCCAGTCCTAAAATGTGATCACTATTCATATTACTTAGCATCTAAAATTGCTTAAAATTTAAGGAATACTAAATTCAGATTAGACAAGATGATTTCCTAGAATCGATGGCTATAAAAACTAATGACAAAACTTAACCAAATGCTGAATTCCTACTTGAAGGAAAACAAATTGGCAAAATACAGCAGAAACGTTGCCAGCTGATGAGCTGCCTCATTCTTCCCACTATGTTGCCATCTGTTGCCAGCTCTTCCCTGTCCACATGCACTACACTCCCTCTAACTCTCAGCCTGACCCAGTTCCAGCCCTGATCTCAATTCTGATAGCAAAGTCCCACTTTACCCACCTTAAGGGTGTCAGAAATTTGACAGCAGGCAAGTAAAGATATGTCTACTCCCAGCCATTTATTACAAGCTCTTTTCTTTCACTCAAATTTTTCTCCCTTCTCCCCAGCCTGCCAACATAACTCCATGTGTATTTGCTCCCCAGGTCAATTGTCAGAGTAATACATTTTAGAAAAAACTTCAACCACATAAAGTGTTTAAGCTGAGAGGGATAGCACTTTGAGTTAGGAAGCAGCCACATGCAGGTTCATGCAAGTAGATTGTATGTGGGAAACTTCCAGTAAGAAGGGCAAAACCAACACCATATACTCTTCCTACAGCACAGCAGGAGCATATGTACGCACCTGGCACCTACCCACACACTACAACCTACTGAGAATAGTGAGATCTTAACCCTAAAAAAATCATTGACTAAATTTAGTTATCCTTTACATTGAGGCTGTAAATTCCTCCAAGGCAAACACTTGTTGTGCAAGAGATTAGTAGGAAGATGTATATTTCATCGTGAAGGAGAGTGTAATTTTGACTTGCTCTAAGAACAGGCCAAACCTGTCCTTCAGTTCACATGCAAATTTATTACTGAAAACAATGCAGGTATTTGAGGGAAGAAACTTGGCTTAGAATCTGAATATCTACTCAGGGACCAACCAAATCAAAACCAGATCTTCACAAACACCAAGGTTTCCAGCTTTATGCCTTCTATCAAAGGATTTTTAACTGACAAACATTTACATATTTATAGAAGTGATCTTTGTTTCAATTGAGTATTTAGCTCAAGCTGCAGCCAGCAACATGTTATTGCAGAAGACAATAATTAGATGATTAGGTCAAACTGGATCTCCTTTTATCCTTAAAAACCATTCACAAAACATTCATTTACATGTACCAGATAATCCATAGCACTGAAGCAGACATCCCCAAACACTGACACTAGAGCTATCAATTGTGCTGAGTGCCAGGTCAATTACTTATTGTTACAGCTAAGACATCTTGAAGTGGATTTTCTTATTAATACCTTTAACATTTTAAGCTTGTTTCAAACTTTAATGGTACACAGTCTTAGAGATCCTGTTTTCATTTAAAGATGAAACAGTGAAGAGTTTAGGTGAGTATCTTTACTTAAAAATCTGGATTCACCACAAATTTAGATTGTAGTACTGAAACAATGAAAATATGCAGCTTTTTAAGACTTTTCTCCCTTTTAATACCCAAAATTGTATTAGTGAGCTATTCTGTTTCTCTTTTACATGGATTTTTGCAGCTAATAAAAAAACCTCACCTAACACTTTGAAACTTTTATAAGTCAAAAAGACTCCTTTCTTATTTTTTTCCTCATTTTTTCTCTACAAAAAAGTATATAGGTCGGACATGTCAAGCAACGTTTGATTTACCATATTTGAATATCATGTACTTTTTTAAAGTAATTATTAATTCTACCATGCAAATATCAATGCACATATAAATATACCACACATTTGTGTAAGAATTTCTGAATCTTCCCACCTAGTAGTGCTATGGCCTTTCAAAAGGGACATTTCAGAATGGGCTTTAAAGTTTACACACCCACCTGAGATACCTAGTGCGTATGGTCACACAGCAAGTGAATGACAAATCTGGTAGTAAAAAAATCCTCTAAACTCAGTGGTGTGAGCAACATATTAGTGGAGGTGTTCCCAAAGTGATACCTAGGAAAGCATGTACACTAGAAAATTTGTCTTAGACTTTAGGGTTAACACTAATGCACCTCATGGATGTTAAAGTGATTGATTTGTTATAGTTGTAGCAAAGAATCACTGTGGTCCTGATCAAGGTTTGGCATCCCTAACTCTACAGTAAACTTAGTACTTAAGTGCTTAGTAATCCCATAAACCAGAACAGAAATAACAGGGTGTAAGCTAAACATTATGCAGATAAGAATGTCTGGACCTGTTGTGTGGCCTTCATCACCACAGCAGCCGGCAGGAGCACACTACTACACATTAGGAGACACTGACCAAGGTGCGGCTCCTGAACAGGACCACACACTGCATGGAGACATTAAGGATGCCAGAAAGCCTATATGCCAGCGTTATGGGAGTGGCAACAGGGGCTGCCCAGAGCAACAGCCTTTTGTTGGTCTGCTGAGTGATTCAGCATGCTTCCAGCTCAATCTCATAGCTCAGCGGAACCAGACAGTCCCTGGGAAACTATTTTCATCTCTTAACTGGAAGTTATCTGCAGAGTTACCCCCAACCCAAACTCTCTCAAAATATAATAATCCCAAAATTGTTACGAGATACACAGAAGAAGACTCAAAGCTGGCTACTCATGAATGGAGATCTCAAGCAAACACTTAAAGTGGCTGCTATCATGCCAAGAACAGGGTATTTTAAGCTTCCATTACGTTCTATAGCATACATCTACGGATGAACGCAGCCAGAACGAACACCCACATATTCAAAAGAAGATAAATGCACATGTTCACTAACAAATTAGCCAATTGAGCAGTAAAACGTGCACTGAATGTTACTACAGTACCAATAAACTGAAGGACATCACTGGGGAGGTGAGTTCCTCCTTAGCGATTATACTGACCAGATACCTAATTGAACACTGTTCAATAAAGCTCCTAATTCTTAGTTCTTAATTCTTAGTACCTAATTAAACAAGCTATATTCCCAAACCTGGAGTTACTGTACTGCAAGTTCTTTTTTTCTTTTTTCTTTTTTTTTTTTAATTCTTATACACATTTCACTCCACATTAACAGGAATTAGATGATGGCATAGTCCCTAGTTAAATTGTATTTTAGTTTGGTTAAAGAACTCCTAAGAATCTAGTGAAGAATCTAGTGCTTAGTAGAGTACCTGAAAGCCCTGAAGAGAAGAGGGGCCCAAGACAGCTGGTTAATATTAAAGGATCTCCTCCAACCTCAGGAGCAATGCACCCCAACAAAGACAAAGTCAGGCAAAAATGCCAGAAGGCCCCCTGGATGAACAAGGAGCTCCTGGACAAATTTGAACACAATAAGGAAGCCTACAAAGGGTGGAAACAAGGACAGGTAGCCTGGGAGGAATACAGAGAAATTGTCTGAACAGCCAGGGATCAGGTTAGGAAACCTAAAGCCCTGGCAGAATTCTGGCCAGGGATGACAAGCGCAAAAGAAAATCTTCTATAGGTACACTGGTGATAAAAGGAAGACTAGGAAAAATACGGGCTTTCTCTGGAAGGAAACAGGAGACCTGGTTACCCAGGTAGTGGAGAACGCTGAAGTACTCAACAACATTTTTTGCCTCAGTCTTCACTAGCGAGTGCTCCAGCCTCACAGCTCAGGTTGCAAAAGGCAAAGGCAGGGACTGGGAGAATGACAAATGAGCCACTGTAGGAGATCAGGTTTGAGACCATCTAAGGAACCTGGAGGTGCACAGCTCCACGGGACCTGATGAGATGCATCTGCAGGTCCTGAGGGAACTGGCAGATGAAGTGGCTAAGCCACTATCCATCATATTTGAGAAGTCATGGCAGTCTGGTGAAGTTCCCACCAACTGGAAAAGGGAAAAGATGGAAAAGAGGAAGACTCGGGCAACTGCAGGCCACACAGTCTCAGCTCTATGTCCCTCAAGATAATGGAGCAGATCCTCCTGGAAACTACGCTAAAGCACATGGAAAATAGGAAGTCATTGGTGAAGCCAACGTGGCTTCACTAAAGGCAAATCGCACCTGACATCTGGTGGCCTTCTATCACAGGCTAACAGCATCGCTGTATCAGGGAAGAGCAACTGACATCATCGACCTAAACTTGTGCAAAGCATTTGACACTGTCCCACATGACATCCTTGTCTCTAAACGGGATGTAGATTTGGTGGCTGGACCTTTCGGTGGATAAGGAAGTGGCCGGATGGTTGCACTCAAAGACTTGCAGTCAATGGCTTGATATTCAAGTGGTGACCAGTGACAAGTGGTGCTCCTCAGGGGTCAGTACTGGGACTGGCACTGTTTAATATCTTTGTTGGTGACACAGATAGCGGGATTGAACGCACCTTCAGCAAGTTTGCCAACACCACCAAGCTTTGCGGTGTGGTTGACAGGCTAAAGGGAAGGGATACCACCCAGAGGGACCTGGACAGGCTTGAGAAATGGGCCTGTGCAAACCTCATGAAATTCAACAAAACCAAGTGCAAGGTCCTGCACATGGCTTGGGGCAGCTCCAAGCACAAATACAGGCTGGGTGCAGAATGGATTGAGAGCAGCCCTGAGGAGAAGGACTTGGCAGGGTGTGTGCAGCGTGTTGGCAGATGAGAAGTTCAACACGAGCCAGCAATGTGTGCTTACAGCCCAGAAAGCCAACCACATCCTGGGCTGCATCAAAAGAAGTGCAGCCAGCAGGTCAAAGGAGGCCAATTCTGCCCCTCTACTCCACTGTCATGAGACCCCACCTGCAGTGCTGTGTTCAGCTCTGGGTCCCCCAGGCAGGTTTTTCCAAGGGCAGGTAGTGACAGGACAAGGGGCAATGGCTTTAAATTGAAAGAAGATATGTTTAGAGTATATATAAACTATATATAAGGAAGAAATTCTTCACTATGAGGGTGGTGAAGCACTGGCACAGGCTGCCCAGAGAAGCTGTAGATGCCCCATCCCTGGAAGTGTTCAAGGCCAGGCTGGACAGGGCTTGGAGCAACCTGGTCTAGTGGCAGGTGTCCCTGCCCACAGCAGGGAGGTTATAATTAGATGATCTTTAAGGTCTCTTCCACCCCAAATCATTCTATGATATGATTCTATGCTTTATCCACAGATCCCAAGTGCTTTAGAAGATTCCAGCTCTAATTGCTTCAGTGATGGTTTGGTTTTTTTCTTAGTACTACGAGCTTTAATGGCTTTAGACATTTTCAACTCTTTTTTAGCACCTTCAGAAGCCCTGATCAGCTAGCACCATTTCCTCTTTAAAAGTCCATTTGCAGGCTCACTCAGACTTTGCAGGAGCTGGGAAGCTCTGAAAGCAACACAGCTCTCAGATCAGGGGAAATTTTTTTGTTTTGTTTTATTTTTAAACCATTACTTACTCCGCACAACTATCTCAAAGGCTTTGACCTCCCAAGGCTTGCAACAAACAGTTTTCAGCTATATCCAAGCTGAAATGTTCGGAGTGTTGACAACCAGGTTATACTGAAAATTATTTCCCTGGAGAATTCATCTAAAATATGCTCTATTTATTGCACTCAGAACAGCAGTGCTTAAAAAAACCTAACAGCCCACACAAGAAGAGCTGCAGGTTGTTCAATGTGAAAGGTAGATCTGCATTTATGTGTCTGAGGAAAAAAAGGAAGCCTCCACACACACTGGACAAATTCTCTGACTGTACCAGATGTGGGTACATCATATATATCAAGACTGTCCTGGTCAACAGAGAGAGAAAGGGGTTCACTCCCAAGAGGATTACATACATGCTTCTCCTCCATAAGAGCAGTCCTCCTCTCTTCCCTGACCCTAGGCTAAATCCAGTAGTAACTGCTGCTGTATTTGATCAGCAGAAGACTTGACTAGCATTAATTAGTCCCTTTCATCCCAGGGTATGATTACAGGATGCAGGCACAGGGAGTGAAAGCTTTCAGTTGCTCACTACTGAAGTCTTGCTCAAAGTATTGCTAGAGCTGGAGAGCTCGTATCCCAGCAGGGCAAGATAGCATTGATTCCCCATATTTATCCTTTGCTACGTATACCAAAATCAGTAAGTAGCATAATGCTGCCTCACCATGCCACGAGGGGTGTTTCTCAGAATGGTTTCTCTCTGCAAGGGGGCCAGGATATAAACATTTCCCAGACATGTCCTACACTTTTAGCTCTGCTGGTTAGCAACAGGAAGACAGCAAAATACCCCTGTGAGTAGAAGTCGGCCAGAAGACTGCAAATTACGTTGACCAAAGCGCCACCACAGTGTTGTTTATTCTAGTCCAAAACCAGCGTGAGCTGTAACAGGACAAAGGCACTGACTGCAACTACACTAAGAAGGTTTCTCAGAATGGCAGTACTGCCTCATCCACAGATCCAGCAGAACTGTATACATCTCAGTAAACCTTTGTCCAGTTTCAATCCATGCAGTTATAGCATTAGTCAGAGGCAACATGCTTATTACAACACTAAACAAGCTTCCATACTTTTTTTTAATACCAAGATTTACACACATTACAGAGCTCTCACAGCATTGCGAAGTACAGTTGTGTACCCCACCTACCTGTGCATTAACTCTCCACTGTGGTTTTACCAGCTATCCCTATGTCTATAGAAAGGGCCGTGTGACAACTCCAGCTGCATGGGAAGAGATATAAAGTTGAAGTTCTTTACACATAAATATGATTTTTTTCAGCACAGATAGTCTCGCCACGTAAGTATTACCCTGATAACGAATAATCTGCACTATTCTTTTTTGTGTGATACTGTCCTCTTAAATCTCCATTTGTTTTTTTATGCATAAACATAGGCACCCATGTCACAAAACATTCTGTTGAGCTCCAGCTGAAAAGCATTAGAACTAGTACCGGTCTTATTCTTCCTGCCACAGACAAGGCTTACAGGAGCAGGTCTTTTGAAACTAGACTCTACATTGAGGAGCACCTGGAGTATGTCTTGTTATATGATATATGGTGCTTAAACTAGGGACAGCACATCTGAGGAGATTATCGTCCAGTGGTAAAATTGGGCTGTAGTAAAATTCCAGTGGTGGCACTTTATAGTACAAAATTCAAAGTTGTTTTCAGCATGCAAAGCAGGCTGCAAAATAAAATGCACAATTTCCAGAGAGCAGAATTCTGCCTTGTTGACTGAGAGGAGAAAACTAGTACTGTATGACCAGCTCACCCAAAATGTCATGGTATTTACTTAGGAACTTCACTTTCATTATGCATACCTTTGGTCTGCAGGGAGAGAGAAATAGCAGGGGCAAGTCTGATATGATAATATGAGCAAATGCCTTTATTCTGACTTTTGAAATCTCCTCTGGAAACTCTGCAGGTCCTTCCGGAAAAGGAAAATCTCCATTTTTTTCTTATGAGGAATTTCTTGCAGGAAGTTCAGTGACAGGATGATTGATGAGAAGCTAATGCTAAATCCACTGATGTTATAAATCCATTCCACACCAGGAAGTAAATGGTACTTTGTCAAACAGGTAGGAAGCAGAAGCATTGTGATTTACAGCATATCACAGTAACAAGCTGCCAGGGACGAGGTGCAAGTGCCCCTTTTAATTAGGCACTCTTTTGCAACATGAAGGCCCAAAGATTTAAATTGCACAAAATCTTCAGATTAACACTGATTAACAGCCAGTCCAGCCAAGTTATAATTCCTGTAAGGGATTCTTTAATCTCTGTGCAAAGCAAGAGCTTCCAGGAGCTGTATTGACTCTGCACAAAAAAAAAAAAAAAAAGGTTGCAGTCTTTCAATTGTTGTTTCTCTAAGGAAGAGAAGGGTGCCAGCATCTTTTATGATTCCTTAGGTGACCATACTATGCTAAAAGAGCAAAGTGCAAGCATTCAGCAGCAGTACCTATCCCTTCTGGCATCGGGGTGAAAGGATAAAACCTAGGATGCCCAAACACTTTGGATTCAGGACTTGAACTTGCTTTATGGGAATGAAACACAGAATCCCCATCCAGCACTGTGAGAGTAATTTCACTCTTCTACTGAAAGCAACAAAGCGGGACTGAAACTTCACCCACCACCAAAGAGCTAAGGCAATTTTCTAGTCCTGTGCTGCAGATCCAGAATATTTGAAGTCTACCATGGTATGAAAAAAAACAGTATTTAACAGTGATCCAAACACTGGCAGACAGTGACAGACTAGGTGCTTTGCACTTCAAGGAAACAGCATCACCAAAACCAGTTTCACCATGCCTAAAGTAGCAAAAACCTGCCATGGCTATAGACATACAAGGTTGTATTCTGCCTGAGCATTAAATTAGTTCCTTGGCAATTCTTAGATTCTTCTGAATTCCTGTGGGGGAAAAAAAAAAAAAAAAAAAAAAAATCACATCCTGCGGCAAACAGACCTAGTTAACATATGGGGTTACACTCTGTCCTGTGTCTCAAACTGAAACTACAAGCCACATTGTCCTCAATATATACTCTGTTAAAGGCAAAATTCACACAGCCACGGGCATCACTAGGCTTATTTCAATCACAACTCAGAGTTGGACCACCACCTCAGTGACTGACAAAGAACAAAGGGTTACAGCTTACATACACTTATCAAATCATTAGCCAACGTCTGAAATTTTTAGCAGTTTCCTTTGGTCTTGTCAGTTCTGCAAATCCATCACCTGACCCTGTCCCAGTTGATTTATCTGTTTGGTTCCAGTCTCTGCCTCAGTTCCAAAGTCCTCCTCAGATCATGATCTTCTTTCTGCCTGCTTTAACTCACACAATCCTTCAAGCACACCTAGTTTTTGAACAAGCAATTCCTATTCACATATACTATTTTTTTTAAAACACACCTGTGTTTCTGAGAGCACCTGTGTATACAAATTGATCATCTATTTTTTCTCTATTCTCTCACTGATTAACTTGACTGAGTTTTAAACCAGCCTTGGATTAGGGTCATACAAGGGACAAGGCCTGGTTCTGCCACTTCGCAGCTTCAGCACTTCATATTTCTTCATTCAAAATAATTTTTCTTTAACACACTCCTAAGAAAGTCTCTACATGGAACAGAGGCACACAGTGGAGAATCACACATGCATGGTGCTTACCTCAGTGTGGTCTCACCTCCTCAGCTGAGGGGGCCTTGAACATTTACATGAATACATCTGATCATGTTGCATCATGTTTTCCTTGACAGCTCTAACAAGCTGCTTAATTTTTCACGCAGATGACTGCACTGTAAATGAAAACAGATTACATGAGTGCTGAAAGCACAGCAATCAAAGCTATGGAAAAATGCACAGCTAAGATGGATGCAATTTACCATATTACACCACAGACAGCATTTGTTAATGCAATTCTTTTTCTCTTACATGACAAAAAAAAAGGTTAACAGACACAAAAATTGTCGCTACATTCATCAAATCCCCTGCAACAGATATTAATATGTTAAAAGGTACTCCACATGGTAACAACATCTATTTTGATTAGTTTTGAGTCAGGATACTTACTGGTATTAAAAATTTGTCCCCAGCTCAAACTGTTAGTGGATCAACAATCAAGCAATTCCCCAGTTTTCTCTCTACCACAAGAAAAATAAAGAACTAGAACTTCTGGAATTGTTTCAGTCCAGACTCCAATATTTCACTTTTAAATTATGGGTCTGGTTTGCTACTTAAGTCATCATCTTCAGAATTTATACTGGCCCAAACCTGAACCTGTCAGCCAACACGTAACCAGTAATAAAACAGGTACCTACTTAAAATAATTCAAGTAATTGTTGCCACAAGATTGAAGTTACATACATTAATAGCTCACTAATATCCTGTGCAGGCCAATCTCTTCTGCCTAATCAGTTACCGCAGGAAGGTAAGAACTTCACAAGTTAGACTGTCACGCGTATCTCTAGCAGAGTTAAACAAAAGCAGTAAACCCTTACAAAAGTGGTAGGCAAGCACATCAGTGGAAGAAAAAACCCATAAATCACTATACTTCTGCTTGCAGCACTTACCTCAATTGTTGCAAGGTCTTTCAGCAGTCAGCCCACAGCTCTTAAGGGTTCCCCAGAACAAAAGTCTTCAGGAAAAAATGGCCAATTATACCAAGCATAGCTACAGCTGGATGCCATCAAGAAATCTTATCAGCTGCTAGGCAAACAACATCACTACATGAAATTACTATGCAAACAGCACAGTCTCAAGAAAAATGTAACCTTTTAGGCTCAATCTTTCTTGCAAATTGTTTCCATATATTTGTTCTATGGAGAGCTATCTGATATCTTCTGCCATTATAGGCACAGTGTCAAAGATATTAAATGCATTCTTATCCCCCAGTTTATCCTAGCCAGAACTGGCAGTAAGGTTAGGAAATCAGAAGACCACTCTTTACAACCCAGTTAGGAAAAAACCAAGTTTCACGCAGTGATTTTCAGTCTCTGGCTTCAAGTCTCTGGGGACTGTTAATTACCACCAAGAGCTGAAAAGGGACCCAAAGCAATAATCCTGCTATCGGGACTTTTAATTCACACCACCTTGGGCAGCAAGATCCACAGATCATAAGTATTTACAACCGTCTCAGTGAAAGCACATGCTAGAGACAACCATACGTCTGCACATGCTCTAGCAATCTGAAATCCAATATCCTGCAGTGATGCAAAACGAACCAACGGTTAACCCAAAACTACCCCATTAACCTACAGCTTCACAAGGCTTCTGTGACCCACACCTTTCTTCTGGTCTTAAGGAGAGCCATATTCTTCATTTTCTGGGTAAAGAGAAAAGGGTTCTCCTGTGTCCCTACCCTCTCATTTGACCAGTTCTTTCAGATGCGCCTTACTGGATCTGAAAATCATCTCCCTCGCCTCCCAAATCCTGGCAATTTATACATACTCTCACAAATATGCAAGAAAATAAGGGCAGATTCCCTTTGATTTCTTTCAACTGAAACGACAGATGTAGGTGTAAAGGAGATATAATGAGGCACATGTTATCTTTCCAACCATTTGTCAGTTCTAGTCAGATTTGCTTGTTATCCTACCTGTTATTACAAATGAAATGAGAGTAATCAATATGGTGCATTGCTTTTACAGACAGTAGAGTTCAAGACCTGCACTAACAGGGCAATTCACAGATGATGAGAAAGGACAGTTTTAATTTCTATCTAAAAAGGCTTCCTCTTTTGCTGATAAAATACTGCTTCCCCCACCCACTATAGATGAAAGCACTTTCCCTCAAAGCCAAAGAAGGTGGCTTTCCTTTTCTCCTTCTAGAGCATCAAAGAAGTCTAAGAATTTACTTATTTTTATAACACACTACTGGGGCCCACGAGAATACGCACATGCTTAAAAATCATGTATTTTCAAGCTTTACTGCACTGTCCCAAGAGTCTACCTGCTTTGCTAGGAAAAGCTGCTTACAGCCTGTAAAGGGTCAGAGCAGAAAATTATTTAATTAGGTGGCAGCCCTCACCCTGGGTTAACAGAGAGGGGAATGCTTCATTCAAATTGCATCCAGCTATGTTTCTGAGTAAGGGATGCTTATACGAAGACCAGCACAAGGCAAGTCAAAGGAGGATATGCTTAGGGGATGAAAGATACGTGCTATATTAGAAAAACCTTAAAACTTGAAGACAGATAAGGCATCACAAATAGCAGTTTAAAAGAAGCATGCTATCAAAAGAACGGCAGCTGTAGTCCAGAGACATAAGCAGAAACACAAAAATTGTTTTCCAGGCATTAGGTCAAGCACTATGCAAGCCAAGTCATTACTGTTAAGAACACTGAAGAACCCAAACAGGTACAGTTTACATACCTGTTTATTTATCTGTAGCTAAACCAGCTTACAATTACATGAAGATACATATTTATCCTAGTTTGAAGGGTTGCAATTATGCTGCAGATGAACTTCACTAAAACCCAGAAACTGACAAAATACAGACTTGTCTGAAGCTTACTCAAAAAAAAAAAAAGGAAAATTGAAATACTGGTATTTGCAAAAAGACTAGTCAGAAATATAATGCAAAGTGTTAAATGCAAGTAATGGTTTTATATAGACTCTTATCTATACATTAACACAGGCCAGCTGGCATTTTTAACTTTTAGAAGTCTGAAAAGAAAAGCAACTTTGACACACATGCACAACAGGAAAAGAAACTAACAATGAATAGCTCATCTTTGTGCTGCATCTAGAGGTTCAAAACTACTAGCAATGACATAACTGCATTACAAAGTAAGAATTATATTTTCTTAAGTTCTTGGCTGTCTCTACTTGGAACTTAAAAAGGTAACAATTAAGGCATTGTATTCCTCTTCCTGCTCATTTTACTCCCATTAACATTACGCAATAGAAATTCTAGCCATATTCAACTTCATTTAGCTGATTTTACTCCAGATTTGCATCTGCGAGATAAGGCTGCAGTGAGAGAGATGTAAGCAGCAAGACTGTTTTACATAAAAACTTTTTTTTTTTTGAGATCTGAAGTTATTATAATTTAATTTTTTGGCTAGAGTCCAGTTAGTTTTAATACAAGTTTTCAGTGAAATCTAGGAATGTTTTATTCCCACACATCCTAGCAACTAGATTCTGCAAACCCCCCCCCCCCCCCCCCCCCACCCCCACACCAAGGTCTATGCAATACACGATTCCTCCAGCCAGCTTTTGTACGTGGGGGCTGCTGCCCCACCGCCGGCGGTTTCTATTAAAGACACACGAAAGGAGCCTGGTGCAGTGCCTAGGGGCAGCGTCTGTCCCGGGGAGGCAGGCGGGGGGCTGGAGGTGGGAAGGGTTTGGTGGCCCATTGGTGGTGGTCCCGGCACTGCAGTGTGTGTGCTGTGGCCTGGGGTGGTGGGGCTCATTCTGGGAGCAGGGCTTGGTGGGATCTATGGTGGCCTGATCCTGCCCTGGCATGGTGGCTGTGTGCCTGGTGGGATGTCAGGGAGGGGGGCAGTGGGGGTGACAGGAGCACCAGTCACGGTACCACGTGGCTGTGTCCACCGTGGCAGACGATGGGAATGGCTGGAGAAACATGGCGAAGCCACAGTCGTAGGCAGGGATGGAGGTGGAAGACTTGAAGGTGGAAGTGGAGGAGGTGATGGAGACAGGGACAGAGATGGAGGCAGGAGGGGAGGAGATGGAGGTGGAGATGGCAGTAAAGATGGAAGTAGGTTTGGGCTGAGGTGGAGGAGGACATGAAGGCAGAGGAGACCATCTCTTGCTGGAGGGTTGCTCCAGGTGGTGCCACTGCTGGTGCCACAGCTGTGCCCCTGCTTTGTAGTAGGGGACAAGTGTGGGTTTGTCACCCATGTGTCACCAGGCAAGCAGCAGCCCTGGGAATGGTGGGCTCCCCCAGGCACCCATGGGTGTCCACCATG
>JAVJGJ010000059.1:87328907-87344270 GCA_035590215.1 Microhierax caerulescens
GAGATTTCAAATGTTTGAAGAGTTATCCAGAATATGATTCTTTATAAGCTACTGGAACTGAGTTGGATTTAATTACTTTTGAGTACCCTTTTATTAGCTTGAAGCAAAAGTGCTAGATGTCTCTATGATATTCAATGTTAAATATTTGCGTTCCTTTACATAAATACAAGAACCAAGTCAGTTCCTGCCCTGAAGAACTTAACGTAAAATATTCTATCTTTTTCTTTGCATTTGAATATTACTTCATATAACCAACTCCTGAATGAAAATCACCTCAGCATTATGATTAAAAAAGAGTCAGTATTTTCTTCATGACACAGGTCACATAAAGAAAACTTTGACAAGATTTTGGAGTATTCCATAGCAATGAAAATCTTAATTGAATGCAGTGTGGTAGTTTTCTGTCTTCTATGTTTCATTTTGCTTTCCTTTGATGGGAAGTCTATGATAATGATACTTGGAAGACTTTGGCAATTTGCACTGCATCCTTCAGAAAATAAACTCCTAATTTGCCGTAAATTAAGTATTCACATGGAATGGAAGCTGGTAATGCCCAGAAGACCTGTTTAATGTTTTGTAAAATTCTTGATATTTTAATTACAATGCTTTTCATCACTCTGTATTGGATCACAGTGCTGGTAGAGCCTGTTTTCAAACGTTATGACTCATCTTTTTTCTTTGCTGAATTCTTCCTGAGTCCTTGAGTGGCATAAACTAAACCAGAGCTTGTTAAAGTATCTCAATTTAATAGCTGACAGCTGTAAGTTCTGATGAAATTTTTTTTCTTTTGAAATAATAATAAAAAAGGCACTGAGTATTAAGATTAGCATTAACTATTAGAGATGGTTAACAATACTGGAATAGTCTTTATTTTGCAGATTCTCTGTCTATGAAACAATTCGCCTTCCGTATAGTCTGCTTCTTGCTTTGATTTGCACTTCTTGCCTAGTTCTGTCTGCATCTGTGCCTCCTTGATTATCCTCTGTTCTGAGTTTGTGAAATCAAGTCCCATTTTTGAACTGTCTTTTCTCTTTTCCCATACGTGTCCTTGACACAATTCTTTGCAATGTTCTTCAATCTCTTTTGTGATCAACTCTGAATGACATTTTAGTAATTGTTTGCTTTCATTTATGATTTTTTTCTTACTGTACTGTTTCCATCTTCTCTCTTCTTTTTCGGCAGCCATAAGATGCTTATCTCCTTTGTTTCAAATTCCTTTTTTTGTGCTAAGTGGCATTGAACTGTTTGTAAGTTTCTTAAATGGGAAGAAAGGTTGGTGATAACATCTATTTATGCAACCTGTTTCTGTGCTCTTAGACCCTTTGATCAAGTAATGTATACTGACTGACCTGTGTGACTTTCTTAAATCTGTTTTAAGTCCTTGTGTTATAGCCCATGTGAATTGGCAATATTTGCTGAATTGGCACTCAAACTTCCCTGCTTAAGGGTGTTTCACTCTTTGAAACTGTTGGTAGACTGTTGTATGCTGTTTCCTCTAGGCCTTCTCAGATCCATTAAAAAATATCTGTGTAACTGTTCCCAAAGCCTTAACCTTTGCACTTAACTCAGTACTGAATACACTGTTTAAATCTAAAAACTTGAGATAATCAGTTCATAAAGAAATATGCGCTGGTCACATTGTTCTTGGATATTTCCAACCTATTTCTGTGAACAGGGAATTACATTCCACTGTAGTATATGGTCTTGTATACTTTGTAGTATGACTGTTACATGATGCAGTATAATTTATTTTCTTCATTTCTAGGATGTATCTCTACTGTTTTCTTTCCCTCTTCAAATACCACTTGCAGCAGTACAGCACATCTGCTATGTTGAAACCCCCTGAAAAAATGAAGCCTTCTAAACTTACTTCCTAACTGATACTGATCTCCCATTCTTTGCTTGCACAAGTTGGCGAACAGTTTGTAGCAAGGAAACTTTACCAGATAAGTTGGAAACAAATAACACTAATTTGTGTGTTTGTCGGTTGCTGTCAGAGGATAACATGCTCCATTTCACTTCCAGCTAGGTTCTCACCTTTCATATTTGCCTCAGCCTGATAGATATGTGAGATATATCTGATCAGGCACAAGCAGGCCTGTAGCCATGTCTTGCAGAAGTTGTGGAGTAGGTTTGTTTTCTCTACTGAGGGTTCTGTGGCTGCTGGAGGTGGTCTTATGCTTTAGGAAAACCCTCTGCAAAGAGAAGTATTATTACTCCTTTCTAAGGCTCGCAGTATTGCTGAAGTAGTGTGAAACAGATCTAATGATTATCAGTTCTCTTCCTGCCAGTAGAGTCAGGGCGTTCAATGTTATATCTGATAATCTTGGTACAAGCAAAATCAGGAAGTTCAGAAGCTTCAGAATAGTGGGCTACTCTTAGTTTTACTCGCTTTCTTATATTTGGAGTGTCACAAATTATTTTTCATTTGAGGTATGGTTTTTGATTCCAGAGATGTTGGTAACACTTGCCTTTAGTTCTTTGAAAATTATTCCAAAAATAAGTTTAAATTTGCAAGCATGGTAACAAATACTGTACCTTCAAGTGACAGTAACTTCCACAACATACTGAAGCATGTTTTTTAAACAATGCAGAGAAAAGAAAGCTTACCTTTCACACCCCTCATCAATCCAGTGGCAAGAATGCTTGAAGGGAAGTATTACAGAGAATATAACTAACTTTTTGACTGTTGCTGTTAATTTTGGAGGGAGGTATTGAACTACCAGTTAATTTGGCCGAGTTTTTTAATGGGATTGTTCTAGAGAACTGTTTGCTGAAGCTCCCCAGTTCTTTTTTGTTTCATAGTATCTGGAAGTGCTGAGAATTAAATTGGCATAATTGAAAGCAGCCTCGTGAGAGTATATATAGAGAGAAAATGATATTTTGATACGGCTTTAGGTCAAGTTAGTATATTCTTGTAAAGTAACCGTTCTGTTCCTATTTCTATGTAGGTCAGCCAGCGGTTAATTTTCAGTTCTGCTGGATGACTGTTGTATTGTTTTGTGTTGAAGTGGAAGTTTTGAACCTTGTCTGTTTTCAGGGAAGGTGCTTTGGACAAAGCCTGTTTTATCTCCAAGGTATTGCAGAGAAAGAGAGAAACTGAAAGAGGCTTAATTGCCTGCTAAATCTTTTACCTGCAAAATGGGTGTTTGGACTCTTTTGGGGTAGTTTTGTCTTTCTTCATTTGACAGACTATAAGATGCTAAATAATAGTTTAAGTGTAATATCTTTTAATTACAGGTGAATACTGATTTTGTTCATAGTCCCTCCAGGTCCTCAGTGATGCTTACATACTTTGGCTTAATGTTTTGAGTGAAGTTTTGTTTCTTCTGTTCTATGTTATTTACTTTCCTAAATTTGAAGTTGTTACTCCACACAAGCATGACATGATTTTGTTCTCGGTTGGATTTTCTATGTTAACATTTGCTAATGAAGGGGAAAAAAAAAATCCTTATTAATGAAGTGAGTAAATGAAAAATAAGTGGATGTTATCCGATGTGTATCCATCAGTGTCCTGAAGAACAAGATCAACGTGATACGCTTTGGTTTTAGTTTCCCTTTAGGTAACCTATTCAATGTAAGTTGGTGTCATTTCTTTGTTATTAAGATGTTGACCCTTAACTGATATTTTCATGATGCTTTAATCACTTGCTATAATCTTCAGTCATGTTTTATGCTTCCTCCCATAAAGCTTTTGCACTGTACTTATAAAATTGTCTTCAAACTTTGAAATGCTCTCTAAAACTCTACAGCTCCTTTTTTGTTATGCATAAAGACTTTATTTTGTTCTGTTAAAAAATTTGTCGTTAATATGTCTGTTGCCTTGCAGTCTTCTCTTCTACCTTGTTTTGTGCTTGGATTACAAATTTTCTGCTTGGGTAGTGTGGTCTTGTTTTCATTTTCCCTAGTGTGGTCTCTCTCAGTGTAACAGCAGAGTCACAGGGTGAATTGATGGTGAGCCTTTATTGCAGTTATCTTTAAAGTTGAGAAAGAAGGCTGCTGTGGTCTCTTCGCTTAGGTTTATTTGGTTCCCTTAGCTAAAGAAGAGGCTTATGTAGTAAACCTAGAAAGAGGTTTTGTAGGTGAAACAGTATGTTAACCTAAGTGGAACAAGTAAGTTAGTATCCTGCAGATTTTTTTGTGACTCTTCCAGAAGCCATGGAGGACCAATGTGTCCTACCCCAGAGACTTCCTAATGTGAATTGTTAATTGCATCAGAACTTACTTTGATTTAGTGGTGGCAGAACTTTATTGTTCTCCTACTAAAGGTTGAGTTGCTTTAGAATCTTTCTGGGAAACTCCTTTCCTTGGCCTTCGGAGAGTTAGTTACTTGTTTATGCTTTTAAAATTACAGGGTTCTGAGAATTTTCAAGAGTGATGTAAGCTTTAGAAATGCCAGCTCTGTAGTGATTACATAAGTGAACTGGGTCATTGCCTCTAAGATAGCAAGTTTTTTCCCAGTGAAAGCTCTTATTTTGTATGAGAGCTTATGGTTTCTCATACATACAAGATTTTGTTTTTTTCAAATAACAAGAGTTGTTAGTTTTTTAAATGTGGCACAGTCTTTTCACTGCCTCACCGTGTTTTTAAAACACTGCACTATGTTTGTCTCTGGCGCTGTTAATTATCTTATCTACCTGACATACTGCAAATTCCACCGGGGAGATGGTAAAATAGAATAGAAAAGTTTTAATATCCACATATATTACAGGTGCAACAATTGAGTTAAGTGTAAAGCAATCCAGTTATCCTTTAGGTTTTTGTTCTGTCTACATCAAACTTGTGTAAGGTGATTTGTGGGTATAGACAGGTATCTAGTGAATGGTACTTACTATCAATGTATGCTCTGACTTGATGGCTGCTTTTCTCCTCCAAATTCAGGAAGAGGACTGCAGTAAAATCATGTTCCCCTCTGATCATGCTTTCTTCTGAAGCAGTTTTACAAATTTTTCTTTGGTGTTTCTACTGGGTCCTTATGTCTCACTCTGGTGACATTTTTTTTTTCTTGAAGACAACTTTAATTTATCTGCAGATGAGTAGACAGTGTTTTGTGTCCGTATGGATAGGTGCAGGATTAAACCAAGTACTTCACTGTACCATCAAGATTATGCTCATCTAGATTTTGCTGAAAACTCTGTAATTGTAACTGGGTTCAGATAGGAAAAGCTATGGCATTTATGTATATGAATATAAATTGTAGAATCCCTGCTATAATTGGACAGACTTTGCAGGTTGCTTTTCAGTTCTGAACACTTAGAATAAACCCATGCATTTTAAATTTTAACATTTTGAATTTCAATTGAACATACATACTTTTTACTCCAATGTGTTCTGTAAGATTAATAAAGGTAAAGGGTGTCTTGAAGAGGATTTAGCCTTTATCTTTATAATTAAACTATTGATTCCTTCAGTTTTCCTGTCTGGTGGAGGCTTTGGCAACAGTAGCTGTCTCTAATTTCAGGTTTGCTTCTTGCTTCAGTGGTTTAGGGCTTCCCTGTGATATCCTAGAATAGCTACTTGACTGTGAGATGGCCTAAAGCCATTAATATCTCATATTGGAGGAGACCCGTGGACAGTGGAGGATTTAAATAAAGCATAGCAGAAGTGACTGGCCAGCTGCCAGTCAGAGGCCAAGTGGCTTCCCTGAAAATGACTGACAGAGCTCGAGCAGAGCCATAACTGGATTAGATGGTGACTAAGGAGTAAACTGCAGGCTTTTCCTAAGACTTGTGCAGTCTTTCTTGCCTCCTGAGGGGGGAGGTGGTAGAACCTGATGTACATGTGAAGGGAAGAATCTTCTGAAGAAGCATCGCTTCTTTTGTTATCAACAAACTGAATAAATGCATCCAAAATAAAGTTTTTGTAGTAAGACTTGTTCTTTTTTAAATGTGGTGGAGGGAATTATAACACTTATTCTATTTGCAAAGAACAACAGTGCCAGAATGCTGTAACAGCTTTAACCTGACTTGATCTCTACTGTAATCCCAAATCCAGCAATCCCCTTTGCCTTGGTTCATTATCTCTGATGTCTGCAATTTAAATGCCATGTTGAAGAATTAGGTATTAATCTTTTTTTTGAGTTCCTCCCGCACTGAAGGTCACAGAGTGTATTCTTTAGAGGCAGGATTAACAAATTTAGGCTGCTTTGGGGATAACACATTTCAAACTTGAAATCCTCTGCTTCCAAAGGTAAGTTAAAACAAGCTGTGGTTTGTTTGTTTGTTTTCCAGCAGTACCCTTTTTTAGTCTACAAAATGCTTGTAGTCTTCCTTGATGTTTGCATTCAGGTGAGGTATTGAGCTAGGATATTAACATCAGCTGTAAGACCTGTCCCTTCTACCTTTGTAGTTTCACCTTTGAGTTAAGATCATATATAAAAACTGAGAACTGATATGAGTTCAGTGGTTTATCAGCATTCTAGGAAACCTTCCAAGAAGTATAACTGAAAGTATTGGGCAAAAAGTTACTATAGCTTCAAGGGACAATGATTACACTCACCAGCAGGTATAGGGGAGAGCACAGTTCATGCTGTAGTCCCAGGATGGAGACTAACCGAAGATGAAGGTGGAATGAAAGACTGTTGGCAGGCTTACGTCCTTGGTCTTTAACAGCTAGGAATTCTAACAGGGATGCTGAGGAGCTGTGGGTGTATCGTGCTAGATAGTTGTATCCTTTTGAAAATTGTGGCTGCCAGAAAATGGGAAATGCCGCTACCTCCTCAAAGGAAACCATAAATTGACTGGACAACAGTGTGTTAACTAAATATAACTAAGATTTTTTTTGTTAATCCCAAATGAAACTTGTTTGCTTTCTCTAGCTTTTGTTTTTTGAAGATAAGCCATTAGACTTTCTAAAGCATTTGACACTTAAGTTGCTATGTTATCTGGGCTATCAAAAACATGGCTCAGTTTTTTTGATACTTGTAGATAATATTTGTTTATATGAATAAGAAGTAGAGGAGAGCAAGTTAGCAATCCCTTGGCAAATTTAGAGTTGAAAAATATGTATGTTTTTGCATTAAGGTGCAAGAATTAGATTATAGCAGTTTTCAGTTTCTCCCTGTTTATTGGATATGTTTGGTTTAGTGTCCTCAATGCAAGAAGCTTCAAGTGTGGAGTTGTAGCTGAATCAAGGAAGTTAAAAATCATTAGACACATTCCTAAATGAAAGAAACTCTTGTGCTAGAATAAATAGCTTTCCTTTTTTTTTTTTTTTCTCATGCTTCGTGTGTTTTCCCGATGATAAACAGTCATAGTTGGGAAGCAAATGTGTCCCAAAAAGACATGGAATAACTTAAAAGGAAGTTCAAAGTGAAGTTCTTTTTTAATATTTGGGTTACTTTCTAAAACTTGGTGGATCTTTGATCCATTCGTTATTTCTGTGTACCTAGGGAACTCTAACAGTTCGTAGGAAGTACTAACTAAATACCAAGATTTAAGGTCAATACATAGATTTTGTAGTCTGCTTCTGTAGATGTATCTTGTGTTCAGAGGTCCAGAAGAAACTAACTATAATCCATTGCTATAATATGGACTCTGTTTTGGGCTAACTAAAGAAAACAAATGGTGGATACTCTCCCATAGAAATGCTGTTTCTTCTTTTGCTAACATACCATTGGAATATTTCTTTGGTAAAGACTATGTCTGTGTTTCTTTTGTGACCCGTGCCATTCTGTGAAATACACAAGGCAATTCTAGCTGTTGGGATTTTGTTAAAAATTACTGATTTTAATGGGAAGTTTTACTCAGAGAAGAGCAGGGGAGCACAACTCTTCAACTACCAATGACAGTAGTTTTCTGTTCTGTCTGTGATTTGTGCTACTTACCTGGTACAATTACTGCTGCTTCTATGTTTTTCCCTTTTCTTTCCTTTTTTTTTTTTCCCCTCCTCCTGTAATCACATGCTTTTCTGGATAACCTATAATAATTTATTGCTTGTTTGTAACTTGTTTAATTCCTACTGGTTGCCTTGTGGACAACTGAATATTCACACCAAAGGGTGGTAAGGCCCCCAGATTTGAAGTGAAATGAGATGGTTTCCAACTTTTGAGTACTACATTGGGCTTATGGTCCAACAAGGTGATGGCTATAAAATGTGTGGCAGGAGTTTTTCACAGCTTTGGGTACAAAAATGAATGGGGCATAAGCAGAGCTGGTATTGTGAACTTTGTGTAATTGTGAAGGTTCAATAAATTGGCTTAGTTGGGTTCAGCTTGGAAGTCTTGCAGCTTAAACTGCTGCCAATACTGTTTAAGTTTAGGATTAGAAAGGCAAGGACTAAGGCTGCCCCTCAGAAGAGTGGATGGATTTGTTGATGGCCTGGAAAAATAATGTGAGATTGGGAAGTGGAGTACAGATGCTTCTAGAAGAAGAAACTTAATTTTGGAACTTACAGAGTGTGAGGTGGGTGTCAGGCATTTTTATGTATGTATTTAAATCCTTCTGTGGGAATCCTAGAAACTAGGTTGAGAATTTGGGGTCGGCAGTGAAACTGTCACTGCCCTTAAGTTGCTCAAACTTCTATATGCCTTCTAATTTAATGCCCTCTAATTTCTTGGTTTTGCTTAATCTTAGTGGTAGATTTCTTAGTATTTCGGTAGAAGTCTTGTGCTAGAGAGCTGCTTATTCTGATGAGCTAGTATTTTGGGGAGTTGCACTCTCTGTGCCTAGAATACTTTTGCAAAGCAAGTACTTAGTAGTTGCTTTGCATAAAACAATGTAAAAGCCACCAAGTTTTAAATGTTAATTCTAAATTTTGGCAGTTAGTCAGCACTACTGCTGGCTTCTAAATTAATTTCAGTCTTGTTTTCCTGTAACTTTTGTTATATCCCAATTTTAAGTAGACTTCTTTTAGTGGCTGCAGTGAAAAGCCTGAAGGTGACTTAATTACTTGAGTCAAACACATATGGCAGATTCCCTAGTGACCTTATCTCTGACATCTCCTTACAAGTTTCCTTTAGTTAGTGTACAAATTAGGTATTCCTGTTAAATATACTGGAAGATGACCAGTAACACATTTTTCTTGATTCACAGGCTCCTCTCAGGCTAAGATACAACTTACCTGTATTGAGTAGTTTGAGGGTGTTTTGGTTTTTTTTGTCTTGGGTTTTTTTTTTTCCTAATCAGATTTAACCAAAAAAGGTGAAGTATATTCATGCTGTTGCTGAACGGGGTATATGAAGGTGTTTTTCTTGCTGCTCTTTTCCACTGAAACCTTATTCCTGTTTGTCTTGATTTAAGCCACGTTTCTTGTGCTGTCCACAGAAATTTTGGGCTTGTGTTTCATCCGTGCTCTAAACTCTTTTTAGGCTTTAATTGCTCTGGTAATTCACATATGAAATGTACAAATTACAGTAGGTGACATCTCATGTATTTTTGTGACTGACATTTAATTCAGAAATTAAAACATTGGCTTAAAGCCTCCTGGCCTTTGTCTGAAATTCATTTTAAGAAATTTAAACCACTGTGGATATGTCTGTGGCATGTTCAATTCATGAAAAAGTTTTTTAGAGCCTTGATAACAAATGCCATCCTTTTTAGTTTGCCGACTTGCCTGGTGTGTGTTGATGAAGGGTACGGTGCCAACCTATGACAGCCAAAGCTCTAGTAACTTATTAAACAAGGGTCATTAAAAAAAGGAAAAAAAAAAGAAAAAAAACCCAAAATCTAGCCCCCAAAGTTCTCTTCACCAAGCTGTCAGTTCTTCATTAAAGCTTTGCGAAAATGGCAGTATATGGAAAATGAGCTTGAAGGAGGATGAGGAGAAAGAAGAATTCTCTGCAGCAGGTAATTTTCATTAATTGTTAATTTTGGTGATATGGAGGAGAATGAGAATAGATAGAGAAGCATTTTGTTTGTGGGGAAGAAAGGGTCTTTTGAGCAGGCTCTTTTAAAATGGTCACTCACCAGCTTGCACCATCTTAACACTCCCATTCTTTTCTAGTTGTAGTAGTGGGTGATGGAAAATCAGCTTTTTGTGTAACTTGAGAATTGAAGTTAATTATCTTGATAATCCCCAGTTCTGACCCCCAGCTGACATGGCTTTAACTGTTTCACCTGCCCACTCTAGTTTCTTTCTTGTGATAACAAAGATAATTAGTAATGTAGAAGGTGCAGGAGCAATGCAAGAAGCACAGCATACAGTGTGTTGACAACACCACATGAGGTGCCTACATGTCAAAAACAGAAATGCAGAAATGATAATAATGTTCTGTTTCTGCGGAAAGCTGTGGTGCCTAGGTGTAACAGCCAACTGCAGTGGCAAGGTGGTTTATGTTTAAGGCCATTTACAACAAAGAGGAACTTACTATGTATGCTTCTTTGTATGTTGCTGCAGGAATTGTAGTAAGTCTGGGACAGCTACTGCTTGTACATGTACTAAACAGATCTTAAGAGACCACTCTTGCCACTTGTTAAATTAATCCATTGTCTGGCTAGGGAAGCAAATCAAATGTGTTGAAACAATCTAACTTTTAAACTGTTCCACCAGTTCATTTGTATTTGTAGTCCCTTACAACACCACCTTCTGAGGACTGAATTTGAACTAAGTCCTAAGCTGACATTGTGGCTTCCTGGCATTTAAACACATTTTCTGCTTTCTGTAAAAGCAGAAAACTAATCGAAGGCTGATACTGTAATTTAAGTCTCTGAACTATCTAAAAAAAATGTTCCTCATGCAGCAAAGTAACTTACAAACAGATCTAGAAAGTGTATTCTACTAACGAATGCTGAAGGACTGCTCTGCACTCTGATGTCTTAATGTACAAGCTGTTTTGTATAAACAACTTCAGCTAAAAATTTAGATTCTGTTGCTAGTTTTGCTAATTGCAAATTTCATTTTTTATTTTCTATCCGCAGCACTTCATGTCTTTTGCTGAGGAAACTTGTCAAGATAATTGCCTTTAACTGTTCTATCTTGGAGGAGCATGCACAAAACTGATCTTGAGAAGAGAGTGATTACTGTTTGAAGTAACTGCCAAAGAAAGAGAAATCAAGAAACACATTTTTGTGAATAATCTACAGAAAAAATAAAGACTAAAGTCCATTAATAGGTTATCCTTTTATCAGTAAAGACATGGCTGCTGGAAGGAGAAAAGGAGAATAATTACTACAGAATGAAGTTGCAAAGAGTTTTTTTTATTCTTAAAGGAACAAACTACATGTCATATAACTTCTGAAATGGTTTAATTTTTCTAGTAAAATGATATTTCTGCAGTATTCATTCTGTTAGTAGACTCAGCTGTTCCTTGATCCATGATTATTTCTAAGTCATGGTTTTGCTGCTGTTCAACCAGGAGTTAACTTGCAGGGGTCTAACAGCATTCGAGAAAACTTCCAAGATTTTTCTGAAAGGATAAGGCTATTCAAAATAGCCGTAGTATGCCAGCCACTTGTTTTAATTGTGTAACTTGAGAGAAAAGAGTTGGAACTCCAGCAGAATGGTTGTAATACCCAGATGCAGCTGAGGAAAGCATGTTTTATACTAGGCGTAGGTGCCAAGTAAATCTGTTGTGGAGTGTTGATGCTGTACAAGCTGCATTTCTTCAACAAACCATGTGTCACTTGTTTCTAAATGTGTTAATATGGTGTATATGAGAGGATACTCTCACTTCATGTGAGGTATGCTAAATATATATCTGGGAGGAAATACTAATACTATAATGAGATTTTTAAGTTGGCAGTCTTAAAGAGTTGTATTGGAGCCTTACTTTACACATTTATTTGTATAAATCAACTTTTCTGCATCAGAGATGAAATAACATGCTGTTCAAAGATTTTACAGTAATCTACATCTTCATAAATGAGTATAATCTTAAAATTATAAAATAAAAAATGTCAATGCAGTGTTATTTTACTGAATAAGGTTTATAATTACAATGATATTTTGCAGTAACTGTCAGATTTTCTTTTAGTGCATCTGATCTTGAAGTAGTGTTCTCCGGCGTTCTTTTGAATGCAACCTGGTCCCAGTGTTAAACTTCGGTAGTTCTCTGCATTAAAACTGTGCAGATGAAAAGGTGTACCTGCTTTTCTTCCATTTTCTTAAAGGGTTTATTTGACACTTTATGAAGTCTCATAGCTGAGCTTCCCTCCCTGCATTTTTTATAACACATTAATGTGAATATAGCTCTAGACCTTCCATCTTACTGCGTGCCTATTCTTACAGAGCAAGAAAATACACAATCTATTTAGCACTTGTGTTTCAAGGCTTATATTGCACCTTACAGCATGTGTACACATACTGATTGTATTTGGGGATAAATAAATGACCTTTTCATATTGCTGTTCAGAATATGATGAAAAATGCCTGCCCCCGAGACCAAACCATTCATCATAATCTCTGAGGATCAGGTCTCTGGTACAGAGGAACACCTTTGTATTTGTCCGGGTCACAGCTGTGCAAACAGGAATCTTGGCATGAGTAGCGTGAACATTTCTTTGTACAGAAAAAAGAGAGATTAAGTCTTTGTAAAACTCAAGACTTTTGGATTCTTCTGTGAAGATGAACACTCAGCATATCCATAGCAGGTAACTACTTCTTAAAATACCTTTTTTAAATACCATGTAGCAAATATTGAGCAATCATGTAATTTGTATGTTTTCACTTAATAGATTTTTCTGATTTTTTTGTAGATACCCAAGTTCCAGTCCTGGATAGGTAAGTATTTTTAACACTTCTTTTTAACAGTATCTGTTTCACAGAAAAACTAAGCTCACTTTTTTTCCTCTGTTCTCCAAATATTTTTTTTAGGCTACTTCATTTAGATAACTTGATTATGGTTTAGCATGTGCATCTAAATGCACAGTAAGACTCCTTATAAATGTTACACTTACTTAGTTCATGAACCGAGAAAAGTTATTCCTGTTCTTGTAATTCTTCCTGCTCAGTTTTCAGAAGCCTTTAATGCAGCTTTAGGGAGATTGATTTTGGTAGCCTGTGCTAGAAATTAACTTTCTCCCAACACCCGAACAGTGATGCAATTGGCCAGAACAGTCTTCTAATGTAGTTATGATTGTATATTTGTGTGTGCATGTGCATAAGTGCACTGGTTTTAATTCAGCTTTCTCCTTTAATTTGCAGCCTTCCAGTCTGGTGTTTTTCTTGCCTCTTCATGACCTCGTGTCTTGAGCAGCCTAGCTGGATCCCCTGGTTCCTGTTTCTTCTCATTTCAAAATTCTGCTTTCCCCCATTTTAAATCCCCTGCCCTTTTATATTCGTGTATATACACTAGGCTTTTACTACCTGTTTTGGTCTTCACTGTTTTTTCTAAGACTGGGTTCCATCCAAGATTTTCCATGTGGTGTTGTTCTCCTGGATTCCCTGCCACAGTGGGATAAGTTTCTCTTGTAGAGTGTCTCAGTCATGCTTTTGAGGTTTTAGGGACCTGATGGTCCTCATCCACGTTTCTGTCTGCTACTTTGTCTTGCTATGAGTAGACATTGGGGAAGAAGTTAAGGCCGTAACTTTTGCTGCTCTACTTATAAAGCAAATGTATTAACCTTTTCTAAAGAAGCAAGAAACCTTGTGGATTGTGGGGAATGAGCAAACTGAATGTCTTCTGGAGGTGGAAAAAAAAAAAAAGGCAACCCCCTGCCCTGAACAACACATCTCTCAGACATGTTTAGATTCACGAGATGTTTGTTCTGCCCCTTTCTGTCCTTATTAGGAAATGCAGTTGCATGCTTCCAGGCTAAAAGTAGTTCTTCCTTATTTCCCCCCCCCCTTCTGTCAAGTAATCTCTGTATTTCTGCTCGATTTTTTTTTTTATAATTTTTTGAGGAGTCTTTCTGTGCAAGTGCTCGTCTATGGAATCCCTTATGCACCACACCGTAAGAGAATCACTGCTGAATAGAATGTGGCTTAGTCTCATCTTAAATATGTTTTGTTTTCTTGTTTAAAACACTCCCTAAAAAAATAATTCTTTGCAAATGTTTGATTATGAATCTCTTCAGTTACCTGGTTGCTCCTTTGCTGGCTGATTCAGAAGAGGCATTAAGCCCGTGTGTGTTGTGATCTTCTCTGGCTCAAAGCGAGGCATTTGGAGAAAAAATACCAACTTGTAATTTTATTGTCTTTTGGCGTTCGTGTTGCAGTAGTTGCAGATTTCAGTATGTGCAAATTAAAAGTGGCTGTGGCCTTGAGGTTTTAATTTTTCTTGCTCTGACTGTGTTGTAATGCAGCAAGGATTTAAAATCTTAGTATCTTAGTTCAACCTTCCACTCAGCTACTAAACAGGAACATGTTAACATAGTATGTTACAAAAGTATTTAAATGTAAAGCTGTTAAGGTCTGAATTTTTGGTCATGTAAACCACTTTCTTGCGTGGTTCTTCCTGTGTGAATCCTTTTTTGGGGAGTGGGCATGGTGGCTGGGGAGAAAATAATGCTGATTTTCTTATGCTAATTGAGTAATATTTGTCATGGTAATTCATAAGGATATACTTGTTTCTGTGTATAAAATGGTAAAGCAGATTATGTGAAGTTTTGAAATTAAATACTACTTTTAACTTGAAAAGTATCATTTGCACAATATATAAGTAGTGATTTTTTTTTTTGAGTTTAGAATATGGAATTGAAGTTCTTATCATCATGTGGACTGCTGATATGTTCATGGGGATTCTCATCAGAGGAGACTTTCAATGGTTTTATATTTCTTTGTATGTTTTGGTAACATAGACCTATCCAAATAAAACACTGTCCATGGTTGTTGGGTTTAAAATATATGTGGTGGTTTGGTTGTTTTTTGAGGTTTTTTTTAAATAACCATATAACTGGTATTGCCTGAGATGTTTACAGTGCTGAAACTTAAGATAGTTCCTCTGAGCTAATTTGGGAATAATTGCAACTTTGTTCTTTTTTTGTCTTTCAGGGAAATGAGGCAAGCTACCCTTTGGAAATGTGCTCGCACTGTAAGTTAATTGCTACATTATATTGTTAGATTAATTTTACTTGGAGAAATTTCATGTATGAATTTACTGCTGGAGAAGTTACGCAGTTTATATACTAACCAAGAGTAAAACTAAAAGGTGAAAGATTACCTTTGGAAATACTGTAACTTTTGCTGTTGGATTATAAAATAAAAAATCAGCCCATCTTGGGGGGGGGCGGGAATCGCTTAAGGATACATTTTTCCCCATTAGAATGCAAAGCAAACCGATGGTAGTTTTGATGTCTGTTACATCTGGTAGTTCAGCTGATGGGGCTTTTCTGTCAGTCGCAGTGCCATTTCCTCAGAGCCGTGGAACAGCTTGCGGTGCAGCATGTCCTGTGTTAGGAGTGAAGTGTATATTGCCTAAGCTGCCTTTGTGCCCTCAGAGGAAAGAGAGGTTGAGGCTACAGAGCAGGTTTTTTCTGTGCATGCTTG
>JAVJGJ010000059.1:87344370-87367742 GCA_035590215.1 Microhierax caerulescens
ATTGCCTAAGCTGCCTTTGTGCCCTCAGAGGAAAGAGAGGTTGAGGCTACAGAGCAGGTTTTTTCTGTGCATGCTTGTAGCCAGGCATTTAGGTGAGAAGCCACTCGGTGTTGCTCACTTTTGGCTGCGTGCGCATAAAATACGCTGCTCTGTCTCACAGGGTTAGTCTGCCCTGTAAAAATAACAAAAGCATTTCTTGCCGAAAGCTAACCAAAGAAAGGGTTGTCCTGTGAAATGTCCCCATGGTGATATGCTAAGCATACTTATTTTTAACTGCTTCTTTGCTTGAATGTTTTTCTCCAGCACAATCTGTATGTAGACCTGTGTGTATGGACTGATGGATAAAATTCCTCATCTTTGGTGAATCAGATCTTGTTTTTAAACAGGGTAAATAAATTCTTCAAGATAGGGACCATCTTCTAGATTGCTTTCACAATGCTAGTCGTAACTGAACTCCAGCTCTTCTAAGTCAGATTCCTTCATGATAATTTATATTACCATTTGACTTAGAAGAGTTTTTAGAAAGATTCCTTTCTAAATATGTTTTTCAGAGAAATGAGACTTTATCTAGTAACTTGCAAGACCTTTATGCCTCATACATATGACCACATGAATTTTTGAGTCCTCAGTCTGTAAATACTTGAGAATCTTACCCACGGCAATGCATTGCTGTCTTACGTTCACAGTATATATTTTATTAAACATGGATGCGTGGGCAGAAGTTTCATATTTGATGAAGACTTCAGTAGTCTTTTTCTGAATCATGTATATCCATCTTGGGTTACTGTTCCAGTTTTTCCTTAGGCACAAACATGCTTCTGAAGGTTTTGGTTGGTTTATAACTAGGTATGTCTGTGCCAGTGTTGTAAGCAGTGTGTTGCCATCCTTAACTTCTGATTCTAGGATGTTATGTTTATTGGTAGCAACTGTCATTCTGAAGGTTTATTACTGAGCTTGTTTTCCCCCTTTTATTGTAGAGAAAGAGATTTCCACATTCAATTTGGTGTTTAAACTGTATGTGGAGGATGTTGTTATGTAAATCTGAGGTTTCCCACATTTTTTCTGCTTTGATGGCCCTTCTCAAAGTGTGAGCTGCTTCTCTGGGCAACATAACTACATACACTAGGGAAGATATGTAATGATCACAGATATCCCTTTGCTTGATTGTGCCTAATCACCACAATGATTGTGCTGTGCTTAAGGATCCTGTATGCCTGAATATCCTGAAGGAGCAGAGTTTTTTTGGAGATGTGTGCAGTAGCATGTCTGTGAATGAGTCCTCTTGAGTAGGTGTTCACAGTGTTCTTCCATTGTTACATGTTCGTGCTACTTCTGGGTAGTTGTCATGAACAGGACAAAAGCCTTTCAGGGCAAGACCAGGCAATGTTTTTGAAGATCATTTGATCAGCTTTTTGGATGGATAGATTTTTGGGAGGCTGTCAGTTAGCAGTAATGTATTTATGCTGTCTGCATGATGGCATTGGGTCATAACCTCTGTCTGGTGCTGCAGTTGCTACCTTGGTGTCTTGTTTTGTAAGAACAATCTTGTTTTAATCCTGGTAGTTACAGAAAGCAAATTCAGATTAGAGGATGTGCATGATTAAATAGTCAAGAATATTTTTTTTACCGTTCATTGTAGAACATCAGTTCTTTTTAGTGGGTCAGTTAGTGGTGTTGGATTCCTTAAACCAGTATGGGTTTGTTTCTCAGCTGTGCTGTGTCTTGAGAAACTACTGAAAATCTAGTGCTTTTTTTACATGGTGAAGGTTTCATGTCAGCCAAGCTGTGTCAAATTATCCGTAAGAAAATTTCATAGCAAAAAGCTGTGAAGGAAACTCTTTTAGTAAACAATGTTTTATAGTATAGTATTTTATAGTAGAAAATAGTTCATAGTATAGGGTTTCATAGTATAAACAATATTGTGTAGTATGCTTTGTTTTTAGGATGAGGAGGCCAGTATCTTTTCTAACTTAGGAATTTGTAATTGATGGATCTGAAGTCATGAAAAGGATTAGGCCAGCTGTGTGTAAGCATATACAAGACAAGTGGTTGAATGTGTTCTCAAGGGCGTCATCTTTTTGAAATCGGATCTCCAAGACTGAAATGGCTGTCTTGGTTGCTACTCTGAAACACTATATTCGTGAATCAGACAAGACTGTAGATAGAGGTGAGAGCGTTTGCTGAAGGTCTGTTTTATTTTGAGATCTCTGCAATCCATTTTTATGGGGGGAGGGAAATACATTTAAAAAAAAAAAAGAAACCTGGAAACATTTAAAATAATTTTCACAACGCGTTTTATTTACAAAATTTGTTTTCAGTGCCTTAGCAATATTCTTGTTTATAATGATCTCATATTTGAAAAATATGTGGAAATTGCGCTCTCTGTGACCGCGCTCTGGTCTGGTTTTTGCTAGTTGTAACTTTGAGCAAGTATCTGAAAAGCCAACGTTGTAAACAGAGGTTTAAACACTTAGATAAATGCTTACTTTGCAGAAGTGCTTAGCATCTCTGCTGAGAGATACACAGCTTTTCAAAGGCTTGTATGCTTTGCAGATGCCTGCATAAGTGCTGGGTACTCTGCAGCAATGGATGTATGGTGCTTCTGAATGCATAAGTAATTATCCTGTTAAAATACAACTGAATGTAGTGGATTTCAAAGATACTTGTCTTTTTATGGTGTTCTTTACTTTTTACTATCATATTAGTAGGAAGCTAGCCCGTGTATCTTTATGTTGACTAGAAAAAAAAAATCATTAAATGTTTTCTGAAATTACTTTTCAACATAGAGCGTACTAGACTCCAGAAACTTGATTTTAATATAAGTTTTTTGGGTTGCCATTTAAATGCATTTTATGATGCTACCTGAGCATCAGTTATGTGAATAATAGCTTGAAACAAACACTTGTTCTAAAACGTAGTGGATAATCCTCTGCTTTGCGCTGGGGGAAAGGAGTAGGGTATTCAGCATATGTAGCAACATATCTCCCAGTTGGATGATCACTAAAAAACCTCCTGTACTAAAACATTAAGACACAGCATTTACATATAGTTTCTTGGAAGCGTGGAGTCCTTGCATTTTAACTTGATACATCACATTTTTAGAGATGTGCACGTGAATTCAAGATATGAAGCAGGTATTGCTGGCTCTAGAGTTTTGATGCTTGGATGGAAGAGGAATCTTGAAAATACTGATAATTCTTTAACAAGAATTCCTTAATACTGGAATGGCTTTAAAAAACCCCACCTTGATGTGTTAGTTACAAGGTGAATGAAATTCAGAATGGATTATGAGATAAACATATATTTTTCTGTGTGCTTTAAAACAGTGAGTAAGTTGATGTTTCTACAGGGCTACCAACAAAAGCCTTTTAAAGAAAAAAACATGTAGCAGGTATTATTTCCAGCCAGGCAGTTTCTAGGCGCAGGCGTCCGTGCTAGGCTGATGGGATACATTCAGATTCGGCTGAAAAGCGTAGGGAGCATAGAGCCTTGTGAGCAAAGCACAAAAAAGGCCAACTGGAGTTTGAGGTCGGAGGAATGCTCACTGTGACCAGAGCCTGAGGAAGCTCACACTGCTGGGATGAGTCACAGGGAAACTCTGCCTCAAATGATGTAAACAAAGCTTGATTCTCTAAAAGCTTGATTCTTTTTACACTGTTTTGGACTTGGACCTCTCTGGGTTTCCTGATGTTTTCATCTCTCCTGGTCTCCTGAGCTTGCCTTGGAAAATTTTTGTCTGCTACTGCCACCATCAGTCCTTCCAGCTTAGAAGAAAGCTTCGCTGTATCTGAACTGTCTTGTGCCTTAAAGTTCCAGTATAGCTTTGGGATGTTTGTGTGGGCACTGGGCTGGCTGTAAGGGGCCTTGAGAGAAGGAGGAATGCAGTAGTTTATCCAGGCTCTGAAAATTTAATTCAGTACTCTGTTCTTCAGTGAGAGTGCTGTGAAATTTTAAGCAAGTCAGTCTGGTGCTGAGTCCTGAGGAAAAAGCAGTCTTGTAAAAAGGGGCACATCCATCATAGATGAGGACTGGTATATATGCACATTCAGGGAGGAAATCTGAACAAAAAATGAGCAGGTTGTTATTGAAATACGCTGTTGTATATAAATGTGTGCTGTTTTCATTTAAAAATTCCAAATCAAACAAACCCCAACCCCAGAAAACCTATGTGGTTTTTAGGTAAGTTCAGCCCAGGCAGAGTTAGCAGAAATGGTGACTGAACTGAAGGAAGAGACAAAGACTGCAGATTTAAGGCTTATTACTCTAATGCGTTCATCCCTTTATACCCTTATTATTTTATTTATAAAAGCTATTTTGTGAAGACAAAGATGTTACTGAAATAGGAATTCTTAAAACTGTATAAGCTTTTTAAATTTTGGCTTATGGAAAGGATTTTTAAAGGTAGGTGAGGTGCTTGCAATATATTTAAGGAAAAAATAGTTAAATTGTTCTGATGTGAAGTTCTCGTACACACAGTTACAAAACACTGATCTGCAGATGTTTTGTCTATATATGTTTATTATGAACAGAGGTTTTCATGCTTATGAACTATTAAAGGAAGTTTTCCTGTTCCTGTATTTATTTTAATTTTTCATTATTTCCTCCTCCAGTACTCTCATCCACAGTGTGTCCATTGCCAGAAACAAAACACTGGATAAGACCAACACTTGGTCAGGTTTTGGCAGAGATGCTTTTTTGTCCCCCGAGAGTAGGACCGCTCTCAGATCTCTAGTGCAGGCAGATGCCTTCCTTGAATGTTTCAAGGTTTGGAATGAGGGATTTGTAATCCCATTTCTAGTAGAAACTGCTGCTGAAGGCCTGTACCTGGACTGTGTATTGCAGCTGAACTGGAATTAACTGTATGAGCTATGAAATGGAATGTGTGTTTGTGGAGAGAAGTTAATTAATGTTTTCTAAGTATGAAGACTCTAATTTCGTAATTTAGACAGCAGTTTTTGCTACAGTTCAGCAGAACACAAAAAACATTCTTGAGAAATATTCTTTCATGCCTCTCCAACATCTTCCCCTTCCCGTCATCTGATTGTCTGTGTCATCCATAGCCTCGACCTCCTTGACTACAATCTTTAAAAGAAAAAAAAAACAATTTCATGCTTTCATCTTCTCTTAAGCATCACTGGTTTGTATGTTCAAGTATCTGGCTGATTGCAGATGCAAGGCTGGGGAAGTGAACAGTGGTTCTTGGGCCCAGCCGATGATGGCAGAACATGCAGTTTCAGTGTGACGTTGCTTGTTAACGTTGCGTGTGGTGGATCAGTTCCTGAACAACTCAATAAAACATTCATTTTCAGTTCAGGCTGGTAGGTCCTGCTAGAGATAGATTAGCTCTCGATAGAATACCTCTCTGGCAAAAGACTTTCTTAGCACATCTTGTGTGGAAGATCTTATCTCTCTACTTCAGCAGGCTGGTGTGGTGGCAGGGTTGGTCTCGCCTGACTTCTGTGCAAGCTGTAACCATTTAAAGTTGTGTCACAGTGTTTGACATAGGTGGTAAGGAGCTCCACTTCACAGCAGAGCATGCACGGAACTCTGGGTCTCGCTTTCACTCTTTGCTTATAGATTTGTGAGGCTCCCAAGACAGGAAATGGGCTGGAGTCATGAAATAAGACTTTCGCATAATGATATTTCTGGGTTCTGAGAAAATGATGCTGCCTCGTGGCTGCTGGTCTCAGGCCTGGCTCAGGCATCTGTTTTGATTACATTCTGATTTGTAAAACTGTCATTGCTGTGTTCTGATGCTTAATGTTTCATGAAGTGTAAGTTAGAAATGTTTCAAAGCTTGTAGTTACCTCATTGGTTTGTGTGGCAAGGGAGAGGAGATTCAGCTTCTTTCATTTTCATCTTTATTAATGCTTCTTCCATTCTTCTCCACTGTGATTTTGTGAAACTGCAGAACTATGAAGTATTTCAGGTTGCTTAGGAGGCATTAATCTTTCCATTTTAGTCAGTGCTAGTCTTAATATTGGAAGTGAGATTTCACTGATCTGGTAAGAGGATAACAGTGCACTATATACACTATAGATTAATACTTTCAACTTCCTGTTTAGTTGTTTTAAAGAGAAGCTTTTTTTTTTACGGAAATAATTCATGTACCTTTTATTGCTTTTTTTTTTTTTTTCTCCTAGTAGGAAATAGTTCTAATAGTAACCCTCACAGAACTTGTTTCAAGGTTTCCCACCATGAGTTCTAGATGCAGTTGCAAACTCCTGGTTTCAAGAATAGATCGTCTGTGCGGGACTTGTCTTAAAATAATGGCCAGTTACTTGAAAGATGTTGTGATTTCTGAGTCCAGGTATGGAAGCAGGAGAGTTGTGGATGGACCAGGACATCATTTTTAACATGACTAGTAAAAGTAGAGATAGACATAATGGCCAGACAAGTCCTTACGTTATTGTAATATAGGTATAAATTTTATCTATTAATGCATTCATTTTACATGGGAAGAGGATTCACACATGTAGTGTGATGAGCCATGCTTAAATGTTTTTGGGTTTTTTTCAAATGTTTGTGCTGTGAGGATTTTTTTAGGATATTAGCACTTCCTATGCAAGTTGCAAGTCTGGAGTAGAGCTTGTAGTAAAAATGAGGTTTGCATGTTAACAGCTCGTCAAGGTGCTGGCTTTGCGTTAAGCTGTAGTGGGTCCAATAAGTGGTGGCAGGGCAGGGAGTGAGGGTGGATAGTGCCAACCATTTCAAAATCTGACTGACTCCATTTGCAGTGGCAAGGTTTCGAGGAAAACGGAGACCAAGGAGTTTCTGTGGACAGAAGTGAGAGTTGATAAATGCCTTCAGTGTTTTGGTGAGAAGCAGCGTTTTGTGCTGGTGGAGCTCCTAAGCAGCTATAGGGGCTAACTGCTGGTGAAACTCTGCTTTGCCGTTTTCTTTTAATACTGTTTTTTAGTCTCATGATTATGTACCACGTGGTGAGATGGCTCCTTTTGTGAGATCCACAGGAGTTTCTGGGTAGCTACGCCAACAGTAATGTGCTCCTGACGCTGTGTGCAATGCTGTGCCGTTAACGGTACGCCCTCAGTCATTCTGGGCTTCCACGCAAACTGGTGGAAAAAGGAATGTGGCTGTATTGCAAACGAGAGCCTTATTAATTGAAATAGCAAATTGTGTACAGGGAACTGGGGAGAAACTACTTTAAGCCTCTACCAATGCTGTTTAGCCTTATTTTTATAGCCCTAAAGGCAGAATCAGATCTGTCAGTCACTGGCACAGCAAAAGGAAGATCGTCCTTTGTTGCCCTCTGCCTCTGCAGTTGCAGGCGGTCACCAAGACTAACTGCAGAATGTCAGAACTTACTGTTCGGTAAAATAAGTCTTGACAGAAAATAATCTGGGCTTCTAGCATGCTCTCTCCCTTTCTTTTTGCAATAGCACGGTATATGTATGTCTCTGCATTTGGGGCTTTTTAGACAAGGATGTCAAGAAATCGAGCTGAGAGTTTGTTGCTGCTTTGGTGGAGGATCAGGTCTCTGAACTGGCCCCCGTTTCCAAACAATGCTCTGCACGTTGGCTGACCTTGTGTATTGGGAAGGCTCAGTGCTGGTCGTTTTTGATGCTGCACTTCTACAAAAGCCTAAGAAGGTATTAATGTGACGTAAAGTGGATCAGATGGTATGTGCCTTGTAGAAAATAAGATATAATTTCTTTTACTGTTGGAGCAGACGCTTTAAATGGAGCTAAGAAACGTTGAGGAGACTGCGTTAGGAAGGAAATGGGTATGGGGAGTTGGAAAGCTTCAGGTTCTGTCGGGTGTTTATGGTTTGCTGCGTGCTGGCTGCTTCGAGGATTTCTGAAGAACCTCGCTTCCCCCTCTGTACCCAGACGTGGCAAGCGGTGTGTGAACTAACTTTGGGCTTATAAATCAAGCTGCTGGTAGGGAGTTTTCAGGTTGTTATGGGGAATATTTTTCAAGCTTTTTAGCAGCAAACAGTACAAGACTTCTTTTAGTCATTTTTATGGCTTTACAGATGTAATCCATTCCTGGCAAAATTAGAGGTGTAAAGTAGGGTACTAAGTACATGTGTCAGTTGAGATGCTCTATAAATTTGAAGAGGATAGGTGAAGCGGTACAGCTGCAGAACCTGAATCTGCTTTAATTTCTGGGACAAAAATAAATAAAAGTATGAAGGTCATGTGTCTGTTTGAGGTGGCGGAAAAAAATTTTTTAGGTCTGTTTAGGTGATGTTTTGAGTAGCTGTGTGATAGCTGGTCAATAGTGGGACTGTGTTAACCAGGAGACTGCAGGTTTGGCATGCTGAAGAAGCTCTAGTTCTGATGTTTACTAATACAATTGTCTTTCTAACTTATTATGTTAGTGTAGTGTAAATGTGTAATGCTAGCTCCTTTGAATAAAACTTGGGGCTCTTTCAATTTTTTTCATACCTGGCATTTGTAAGAGCTGTCTGACTAAGAACTAGCTAAGCATCCTCAATCCTTAAAAATGTTGTGTCAGCACGTGGTATTCAGTGAGACACAAGACAAACTGTGTTATGGCTGGTGCAGGGAGGAAAAAAGGTAAGGCTTGTTTAAAATAAAATAAAATGTATTTGTTTTCAGAATTTGTTGTTACCTTTATAATCTTCCACGAGAGTGTTTAATAGCTGTAATAAAACAGGAGACGTTCTGGTAGGAAAGCAATGAAATATACATTGTGCTGAACTGGCAAAGGGTTTACTGAAGCCTTTCTGAGAATAGATGTTGGTTTTTTCTTTCCCTTTCAGTTGATGCTGATGAGATAAAACGACTAGGAAAGAGATTTAAGAAGCTTGATTTGGACAACTCTGGTTCTTTGAGCGTGGAAGAGTTCATGTCTTTACCTGAATTGCAACAGAATCCGTTAGTACAGCGGGTAATAGATATTTTTGACACAGATGGAAATGGAGAAGTGGACTTCAAAGGTAAGACATGGTGCTTTGTGACAGGTGGTGGCTTTTTATCAGAATTCCTGCAGCTTGGAATTCAAATTTTGCTTCAGCTGAGCAAGAAGGGGTGAAGAAGACTAGTTAATCAACATAATGTGCTAATTCCTGATGAAACTGAATACCAGTAAAACTAGTTTCTCTGGCATGTTAGGGCACTCCTGAATGAAATGCTTAAAAGAGCAGATTGTTTAGTAATAGCTTTCCAGGTCATACTGATTTAGGGCTGCTCACTAAGTCTGTCTTAAGAGCCTGAATTAGTGTACTTTAATTGTGGTGCTGTCTGAAGTATATTCTTAGGCTGAAGAGACTGAAAAAAGTGGGGTGGACTCTGTAAGTGGCGTCTCTGTGCCTAAGCTGTATTTATCCAAACTCTATGGGATCTGTCATTTGTTGGAGGATTTTGAAAATAGTTTTCTAAATTGTGCGAGTGGTGCAAATTTTCTGTTGATGCTTCCTTTACAGGATTCTTTAGGTAGTTCTTAGGTAGACAATTAAAGTAAAACCCAAAAGTTCTGATTTAGTACGTTCCTCTAAAATGTTAGACTTTCTTTGAATGTTGGTGATTAAAAGGGCCAGCAGGTGAAAAAATACTTAATTACCAGTTGATGTTAAAACAGTCTCTGACCCTTAGAAGTGATGTCTTGTAGTACTTGGTATTTCTTGTTGCTCATGACTAGAAAAGGTTAATCAGGTTTTTCCTGGGGTTTTCTTTAATTGGAGAAGGTTCTTAAATGTCGATTTTATTGACAGGCTGACATTTTAAAGAAAATGTTAACATACAAAACCTGCTAACCTTAAAAAAAAAACAAAAAACCAAACCAAAAAAACCCCCACCCAAACTTAAATTTCTATAGGGAGAACTACAGTGTAACTGGAATGTTGCATTTTTGAGACTTTTTTCCTAGGTATCAGGAGTAATAGTTGTATGTAATTGCTTAAAATCCCCTTGTAAAAAAAAAATAAAAAATAGACAGTGATGAAAGATGACAGTATAGCGTGTATGACATTGAGCTGTGCTTAATGTAATTATCAAGAGCTGTTCCTCTTGGCTGGGAAGAGGAAGTTGTCAGAATCAGTTTTCCATGGTAAGGTGGTGCTGTTGCAGTAAGTGGCAATGAATTCTGTTGTTGTCTGGCCGTGTTTGGGTTTGATTCAGTTACTTTCTTTACATCTGTCTCAGAGGGAAGCTCAAAGGAAAGATCTGTAACCTGCAAGAGGGTAGATCAGTGCAAGAGATCTTTTACCATGTGGGTGGTGAGATGCTGGAAGAGGCTGCCCAGAGCACTTGTGATGCCCCCTGCCCCCCCCAGCAGTGCCCAGGGTCAGGCTGGATGGAGCTGGGGGCAGCCTGGGCTGGGAGCAGGTGTCCCTCCAGGGCAGGGGGTGGACTTGTAAGATCTTTTAAGGTCCCTTCCAGCCTAAACTTCTGTGAGGCCATTGAAAAGGAAAAATACTGGTCTGAGGAAAATGGCATTCTGTGTTGAAAGACCTAGATGTTTTTTAGATTGATCTTTAAGCATCATGTGTTGTGTTTATTTTTTTTTGAAGTTAATAGTCAAGCAATTTATTGATAAACCATATAGGAATTGTTGACTTAATTTCACAAAATGTACTGCAGCCTAATGCTGTATGGCCATACCTCTGTGTTCTTTCTATACTGCAGTTTAGCTCGCGGTTTTGTACTGTTGTTGTTTCTACCACCCAGAACTCTTAAGAAATCTAGTTAGAGGATTTCATCCAGACACATCACATCCCTGGGTTTTACTATTTTGATAACTCAGGACTTCGCTCCTGGGATAATGACTTCTTTGTTAACAGTGTAAATATATATATTTTTACTGTATTTCTTACAGAAAAATATTTTTTTAGGTATGTATTTTAGAGCAGTTTTCAGTTTTAATGTAACTTTTGTTTTGAGAAACACATCTCAAGGAGCTGTACAACTAAAATCCCCACTGGCCTAGCTTTTGTAGATTTGTATCAGAAGCTTAGGCAAGTCTGGCATCAAAATTACCTAAATACTGGTGTGAACAGGTCTGTTCAGGGAGTGCAGTATTGGGTTTGGAGTACTTTCTGCTAAAAACCATGAAACTATCAAAGTGTGTGGACACTTTGGTATCTCAAGGCAGGAAAGATCTCAAAGATTTTAGGGTAATTTAGATATTTTTTTTTCAATTTCTAAAAATTTCTGAACGTTGATTTCCTTGGTTTCTTAAAAGGTAAGCTTTTTTGTAAATGTTTTTCTTTCTTCAGAATTCATAGAAGGAGTTTCCCAGTTCAGTGTCAAAGGAGATAAGGAACAGAAGTTGAGGTGTAAGTATTTTAATTTTCCTTAACAAAAATTTGTTGATCCTCAGAAATACACTTTTGTTAATTAACATCGAGAAATCAACAGACGTGGGAAATCACAAGGGTAGATGGTAAGCATTTTTGCACACATTGTCATTTGTGAGAAGAATTTGCCACCGCCCTTCTCTGCCAGGAAAGTTTGAAGAGGTTGCCTTCTGAATATCTTTAGTTGCTTCCTATTTAAATTAAAAAAAAAAAAAATATTAAGAATAGTTAATTCACAAAACTGTGTAGCAATGTGCTTTGCTTTGTAGGAGCATAAGAATAATGCAAAAGTTTTTGCTACTAGAGCAGAACAGCACTAGATTCTTGTTTGAGGGCTGTGTCTAAGAAACATGATGTGACCTAAGCTTTTTGAGTGGGGAAGGGATTGGTTCAGTCATGGATGTGTAGCTTTCGATAACTAAGGCTAAAATGTTTAAAAATAAATGGCAGATTGTTTGCAGCAAAGTAACCAGGTGGGATTTTATTCATCTGTTCCCTGGAAGGCTGTAATTATTTTCTGCTTGTAGATTAGCTGCTACCTGGGTGCTTTACTTGTGGTAGTGAAGATTTTCCAGTTCAGTGTTAATTGAATTATTTTACTGTTGGTGCTAAAACAATTTCAATTGAGATTATTCAAGAGAGAGTTGTTTTTTTTCTTTTAAAATCGATAGAAACATTAGAAACAATACAGTGAATGGTGCTGTGTGTTTTTCAGAATGAAACTGCGAGGCTGTTTGAAATCTCACTTAAATTTTTTTTTTAAATTTTTTAAAAGTATTTTTCTCAGTTTGTGCAGGATTGTGTCATTACTGTTAATTCAACACACATGAATGTATCTTGCTCTTTTCTGATCACAGTTGTTACAGAAAGCTTTATATATATTTTATATATATATTATCATATTGTTATGTAAGATATATAATTATATTATTACATTATTAGATTGGGTATGTCATTATTACATATTATTTGATTGTATATATTAATATACATTTTTAATACATATTTTTTACTTCTGCAGTTGCTTTTCGCATTTATGATATGGACAAAGATGGTTATATCTCAAATGGCGAGCTCTTCCAGGTGCTGAAGATGATGGTTGGGAACAATCTCAAAGACACTCAGTTACAGCAAATTGTAGATAAAACCATAATTAACGCAGATAAGGATGGTGATGGAAGAATATCCTTTGAAGAATTCTGTGCTGTAAGTAACCTCTAAAGACAACTTTGATAATTCAGAATTTTTTTTAAAAAAAGGAAAAATGGTGAACAGTATGAAGGATAAGATGATAGAAGCAGACTTGTTTCGTGGCCTGACACAGCTCTATTACAGAGGGCATTTTTGCTGTACGGTTTCCAGCAGAGGGCTGTGTCTGATGGTGTACGAGCACGTCATGGGTCGGTTCCATCAGGGTGCAGACTTTCCCACTGGATCTAGTGTGCCTGAAGAAGATTGCTCCATTCAGAGCACAGTGACTTTTACAAAGTAATTTGTGCCATTTTATGACACACTGAACACAAAACCATTCCCAGTTATTTCTATGTGTAGACGAAAATGCTGTCCTATATGACACGCAGTCTTATATTGGATTCCAGCCTCTGTGCCAGCAGAAAAGGGCAGCTCTGAAGATGAGTTGCGAGTGGCTGGCTTGTCGTAGGAGGCCAGTTTCCCTCATTTTCAACAGTAATGTTTGATTAAAAAAGAAACAGCACTTCCAGTTGTTTTAAATGTCTCTAGCTGCTTAACAGAATACACAGAGTGAAAAAAAAAACCCACCAAAGCATGGTGGGCAGGCAGGTACAGGCCACCAAGGTGGGTGAAGAAAAACCCCAGAGTATGTTGTAGCAGCTCTTTCCCAAAGTGTCACTGTCAGGGTGGTGGGTGGAAGGTGTGTCCCGTGGAGGTTAACGTTAGGTTAATCCCCGTCTCTAAACTAGGTGTCCTGCCTGCTGCAGATCACCCGTTAGAAAGGTTTATCTTTGCAGAGTGTGGAGATTATTGTCATCTGCAGAACATGGGGATTTTACCGGGGTAGCAGGATTTGGGTCAGTTACCTGGCGAGTAACCCCTCGAGTGCTGCCCTTGAAAAAAGGACAAACGGGCACATTGTAAAAACTTCCAGGTTGAATGTTTAGTGCTTGAGACTGGAAATGATTGATTTTCACCTAGTTGAGAGCGAGTATTCAATTCCTTCTCTTAAAAAAAAAAAAGTAAATGACGCATTGAAACTCCCAACATCTGGAAATGCAACGATGATTATTTACACGTTAATTTTAAATGCTGTATTAATGACCATACAGCTGGCTAGCAGAGTTTGAGTCGACAGGCAGTCAGGCATTGCTTTTGTTTCCTACTCTGAATTTACAGCTTCAAATGTGATGTGTTCATACTCGTGATCAATGTGGGTTCTTAAAAAAAAAAAAAAAAAAAAGGGAGGGGGGGAAAAATAATCTGCCCACCTCCAAACTATTAAAGGTTCTATCGGCTGTGTATGTTTTGGTAGAGTTTAGTTATTTTCATGGCATCATGTGACACAGTGTGGTCATCTGCAAAGAATCACCTCGATTAGCGAGATACCCACTCATTTCTTGTACTGGGCCTGTTGCCTTCCTGTTGTCCGTCACATACAATGTTGCTGTTTCTCTTGTCCTTGGGCTTCTGCCCAGGGTTCCTGTCTTGTACTACTGTTGGTTTTCCTCATCCTTTCTCTTAGTTTCTTCAATTTTTGTTGACTTCTGACAAGACACCTTTCATTCCTGCAGTCTCTTACCCTCTTGTTCTGTGTTTCACCTTTGAATTTTGTGCCATCCGTCTACACAAACGCTTTTTAGTCTGTGGCATTCGGCTATACCTTTTGGCCTTTGAGTTTTATTTCTGCATTGCAGAAACTTCCTCTGATATCCCACCTTCCCTTTTCGCTGTGCATGAAGTGCTCGCTATTGAACACTGGTAATTGTTTTTTTTGGGTGTGTGCAGTTGTGTGAGAAATCCTGCCGCATCTCCAAGGCGCAGTTTTACTGGGTGTTTTAGAAGTCAAGTCAGCATTTCATTTAATGTGCAGGAACGTAGTACGAGGCCAGAATGTGAGAGGGGGGAGGAAAGCCAAAATGGTGTCATTTGCCCTGTTTTTCTCTTGAATGTGTCATGTGTGAAGTCTTGAATGGACTCTTGAGTGTGTCAGTTGTACTAATGCAGTTACTTTGGTTTGTGCAAGTTCATTGGTATATGTCACAGTACTTGTGAAATTTAAATGAGTTTGGAGGGGCCAGGGAAGCACTGCAGTTACAGTGGACCTGAATGCGTGTTCAGAATACAGCGTGTCCTGTGCATCTCGCTAACTTGCAATTCTCTTGTTGTTTGAACACTTGTTTTTCTCCCAGGTTGTAGGAGGCCTAGATATCCACAAAAAGATGGTCGTAGACGTGTGACTCTGTAGGGCACCACCCAACACTTTTGCTTTCTTCTCCATCTCTGAAGATCTGCTCAAGACGTCCAGCAATGCTCTCTGTGTATTTCAATGGAAGTATTTTTCTCTGTGAAGCCACATTTTCCAACATGAGCCTCATGAAGCCAACTAAGTGTTATTGAACTTTTATTCTCTCAATAACTCAGTGTAGCACTTTAAAGTCTGAAGGACAGCAAAGATGGAAAGAGCATATCAGTGTGGTGGAGAAAGGGAAGGGGTTGGCTTTTTAATTTATTTTTCTTCATCTTTTATAACAAGGAAATATCTATCTATATATATGTGTGTGTGTATTTATATATAGATATATATGTAGCTTTCTATATGTAGTAGCTAGGTGGGCTTTAATTTAATATACTTGATTCAGAAACAAATCTAGAGTACAAAGTGCCAAGCAGAATATTAACAGTTCAATATATGGATATACATCCTTACTTTTATTTCACACAGTTTTATATATATAGTAGAAGAATGTAAAATTTTAACTGGGTGTTAGGTCAGCTCTTCCTTTTCCTGTGACTGTTGAGATGTTTCTATATATTGACTGGCTGACAAAGCATTGCTTCGTATTAATTCACCTTAATTACATTTTTTTTGTAACACAGGAGACTAAGTTTATTTATACCTGTTAATATATTACCAGGGACTGTGTCTCTTTGCTAAATAACTTAGGACAATTCTACGTAATATGAGAATATAGTTTAATGCTACTGCCAAGAACGAGCCCTTGTGCGCATATAGCAACTGCAGAACGCTTTGGCCACTAGATTTTGTCACCTAGGAATGGGGAGCAGTGCCAGCTGTCCTGAAATTAAGGCAAATCTGCTGTTCCAGATTCGGTTTAGGTACAGCTGCTCAAGGTGTTAGATGCATTCATCATTTCCTCTTGTGCTTAGCTTAATGAAATTAGGATCGACATAACTGTGCAGGATTCCCATCTACTTATTTTATACAGTACTTAATTATAAAACGTTCTTGCCATTTAAATTCTGTTGTTTCAACCATGGTAGTTTCCCCTCTGCATTTAAAGAATACTACAGGTAGCATAAATAACTGGTAATATTTTATATATATATATGTATATAGGATTCATATGGGGGAAAATCTTGTTAACCTATGCCATAGAGGAGGAAAACTTCACACTATCTAAATTTATACCTCTTGGGGTTCTCCAGTCTTTGCCTGGAGAATTTTTTTTCTTTTCTAGATTTGTCCATATCATAATTTGTAACGGATGGTAACTTGATATATTTGTGTGATATAAAAGTAGCGAGCCATGTTTTACAACTTTATATCATCCCTTCCCTTTTCTGCAGTGGTACTATTGGCTGGAAGAAAAACATTTGCTAGATTTTTTTAGGACAGTACATCTTTCCTGTATAGTCGTTTTTCTATTAAAAAAAAAATTGTTTTATAATCAGCAGTGGGAAGTGCAGGTTGTCTGAACCTACTTCAGTCGAGCACCTGTCTGCCATAGCTGTTCCTTCAACTGAGTGCTGCACATCATGGGCTCTGTCTGTGAGAGAGAAATCCAGGTGCTTGGTGTCCTTGCATGACATGAAGTTTTGCATGTAGATAAATTTGAAATGTTCCTCTTGTTTACATAATTTGCATAATTTAAAAGATAATGTTGCCAAACTTTGGTAAATGTTAATGTTTCAAAACAAAAATCTCCACTACGTGTAACTTTTCTTCCTCTGGATCAGTACGTGGTTTATAATCCCAGCCAGTGGTTGTATCTGTTCCAGTGTCAACTGCCATGTGCTCTGCTTCAAGGGGGAACTAGTCTTTTGTGAATTTTTTTGTACATAAGTATTTGTTACAAACATTTTAGCGAACGCTTTCGATTTCTCTTTACTTGCTTGTGCATATCTTGGCTGGCATTATAGAAATTAGTGCTAATGTTATTTCCTTAGGGGGACTGGAAGGGGAGGGATGAGGTGTTTGGGTTTTTTTTTTGTTTTGTTTTTTTTTTTTAGTTTGTGTGGGGAAAAATGATTTGTTGAATGTTTAGTTTTTCCTCTGCATGCTACATCATATGTTGTGGGAACTATACAAACCTTCATACTATATGAATACAAAATAAAATATTCGAACCTTGGCCAGGGTGCTTCAGTACTTGCCTAGACCCTTCCTCTCTTCAACTTACAGCAGCTTTGCACCCTGCTCTGAAATTGCTGCTCAGTCTTCTGTCCCTTCTTTGAATATAAAGATTTACTGAAAAACAATACAGGGTGCAGACAATCCCAGAACACTTCCAAGTTTCATTTCAATGTTTTGAGACCACTTAGGTGTGTGGTTTTGTTAAAGGCACATCTCAATCTCCTTGCTAAACATCCCAAATTGGATAAAATACCTTGTTTTAAATCCTGCTAAATGCAGAATGCTGGTGGAAGTGGCAGGTGGTTAAAACCCAACCAGCCTGCAAACCTTAGTGCAGGTGGAGAATGACAGGCAGCTGCTTTCTCAGGGAAGGGTCAGAGACCTCTGCTGGGGCAAGTGCCCCCTGCCCCCCCCCGCCTTTGCAGGAGCCCTTTGCCGTTGCTCCTTGTGGTGTGGTTGTTCGACCCTTCTGTGTGCTGCCCTCTCTGCTGCTCATGGCTGGTGTCACCTGCCTTGGGCTACAGATCAGGTCACCCTGGTGTGTCCTCGCCTCACTCTCCCGTTATGTTTCACACTAATTGAGGTAAGTGACACAAGCAGCCAGCAAACAGAAAATGTGCCAACCAGGTAGGTGCGCCTTCACCTTGAGCTGCTTCGAATGGACATGTTCTCCCTGTTGTAGCTCAGGCTGCTGAGAATTTTATGTTGGGGTCACTCAGCCAGTCTTGAATCTTAGTGATTGAAGCCTGGAATTTATTTGGCTATAATAATAATAATAATGCCATCCTATAGGGTGCTGCTCTGGAATTGCAGACAGCGAGCAAAATGCTTCCTCAGTTTGCTAGTGGTTTTGATAATCTTGTTTCAGGTTTTGTTTTCCTTCACAAACCTGAATTATTTTGTGACTTGGCAATGGGTTTGGGTGGCGGGGTCAGGAGGAAAGGGCCCACGTTCATGTCAGAGGGGGCTGTGACTGGTGCCACACATAGTTTTAAGCAGACAACGCTACAGTTGTGCTCTGGTATTCTGGCAAGTTCTTAACCTGGTGGCTCTTAGCTTCACAAGGCTGCCCCAGCGGATAACGTTTGAGAATAAAATGGAAAAAACAACCCATGGGGGCAGGTTCTAGTATTACATTCAAATAAGCTCTTTACCTCTGTTTACCGTTTTCATGTGATATGTTGTCCCATCAGTAGCAGAGACCAGCTGGGCAGCCTGCTGTTGAACATCAGAAAATCACTGATGAAGTTCATTTTTGTTTGAGCTTAAGTTTAAGGCAAATGAGGTGCCCTTACTTCCGAGAGAGACAGAACTGATTTAAAATAATGTTTAATGACTACACGGGAACATTAAGTGTGTTCAAATCAGACAGCGTCTCTGAAGGGAGTCAGACTCAGGAGTAGTCATGGTTCTCTCTGGGCATCCAAATCAAACAAGACAGTGCTGCTGGAGCACGTGGGAGGCACCGCCAGTCCTCGGTGCTCAGAATCTTTCTGCTGCTCTGCTGGCCACGGCCCTGATATTGCCGTAAACTTTTGACGGAGGGCTTCCTGCAGAAGAAAGCACAAATGCAGTCAGCAAACAAGGTAACGCGTGTCACAAACGGGCGTTTTGCACTCGTGTTTGTGTTAGAAGTGGAGAAATGAGCCCCGGGCTGAGAAGGAGGGCCAAGGTCAGCCACCTTCTCTGCTACTGCATGTGCAGAGCTGAACTGCTGCGGTGGGTGTGGGTTGCCTCCTTTGGCTTTCTAGGCAGTGTGTTCACAACAGCCCCTTGGGGAACGCTGCAGCTAAATCAAAAGGCAGAAAGTGCTTTCTGCACCACCGAGAGGGGTTTGGAACCAGAAACCAAGCTCTGGGCTCCCTGCTTCTTCCCCAAACCCTTCTCGTAAGGGCAACGAAGCCAACTCCCAGAAAGGTTCCTGCTCCCAAAGCAGATGTGGATGCACCAGAGAAGGTATGACCCACAAAAAGCAATCTCAAACTGCAAGATCTGTTTCTATGTAATGGAGAAGATAACAGGACTTACCTAAAATTAGATTGCAAATTGCTGTTCGAGCCATTCTGATGTTCTGAAAAGATCCCAAAATATGAATTTTCCTGTAAAAAACAAAGTAGCATCAGTTAGTAGGGAAAAGCCTCTCTGATTACATTGGATGTTTAGAGGAATGTGGAATTTCAGACCAGTGTATTAGTCCCTTTTCTGTACTTGTAAATTAACCCACACACACCTCAAAACAAGAAAACCTACAACATAAAACCTGTGATCTTCTACATCCTTTTAAAAATAGATGTTAACTTTTTGCAAACTTAAGAGTGTAGCAGCTTTATAGGAGGAAAACATTGCAGGGTTGGTGGGTTCAACACTGATTATTGCTAAGGAATTCTTCGCTGTGGGGAGTTACTCAGTTCTAGGTGTGCTGGTGATATTGGCAGTGTTCTCATAACAAAGGGTTAAATAAATACTCAAATAGCAGTCATTAAAACAGCACTTCAATTTGTTTTACTACTGCTCTCCAACATTTTAAAAAAACCCTCAAGTTAGCTTTCTGCCTGGAAGAGGACATGAATCAGTTATGGGATGGCGCTCTGCCTGGAATAAAGTCAGTACTTACGCGTCAGCAAGAACAATTCGTGTCCTGGTTACATTTTCTATGGTGAATTTTGTTTTTCCGCCTTTTCCCGCTATTCTCCCTATTGCTCTTGACAGATGATCTCCTTTCAAGGGTTTGACTAAAATGAGAATAGAATTCTCAGTGTAACAACATGGAGTGTATATTTGTAATGCTCCCCTTGTTCAAGTTACCAGACACAACCCATCTGAAGTAATACAAAAGCAACTTTACAATGGTGAATACAGAAGTAAAAACAGCACCCAGTGCTGCCAACCACGACGTCTGTGGCATCAGAGAGCAGTTCTCATACAGGGCTGCAGGGGCAGGTCATCCCCTTCATTACTGAGCAATTAAGACTAAGGAAAGAAACCGAGCCCGTGTGCACACAACACCAGTAGAAATAAAATAAGAGCAGATTTAGGTGCTGCTCTGAGGAGTGCCAGTGATACATGAACTAACAGATGTGTCTGCTTCCTGCTTCCCACCCCCCACTGTCAGGACAGGGGGAGAAACAAAGCCCCTTCCAATTTAAAGGTCTAGTTGTTGTATTACCCAAAACATACTGTGTCACCTTTAAGTTTAAAACAATGTTTGTGCTCTTGACATGAAAAATAAAATCACTCTGAGTGATGTAATTTTAAGGATGAGGGTTGGGGGGTTTGTTGGGACATGTTAGAAAAATGACCACCCATTCAAGCTGCCTCTAATTCTGTGTAATGGCACAAAGGTTTTCCTGATCCTGGAGGGTAAGTGACATGCACAGCAGGAGGAAACAAACAAGAAAAAAAAAGTGCAGATGGTATGCATAACTACTTGAATACTGCAGCAGAAACTACTCACCATCTGTAACTTCAAACGATTCTAGAAAAAGATCATCTAATCTGATGAGAGCAAGAGCATCCTGAAATATTAAGAGATTTATTATTAGCATGAGTGTTACAGTACCACAACAGAGTTGAAGCTCATCACATTTTATTTACACATGTAAACAGGGGACACCAGTAGTAGTTTGCCACTTAACAGATCAAACAGGGCAGCTAGACTGACTTTTTCACCAGAGACATAAATTTTTATTTCTGTATAGAGAACCCTACATGTGCTTAGCCACCCCCACCTTCAGCCACCCCCAGCAGTACCAGTGAAGGCCATAGGAGACAGCCCGCAGCAGTGTCAGCCCCTGCGGCACTGCAGAAACGGGGCTGGTTTTCTCAAAGTAAAGCTTTGAGTTTGGGAAGGACTGAAGGTCACTGGCTGGGCCTAAAGCACAATGAGCAGCCTGCGCAGGTGCAGAGCATCCCAGAACCACATCACTGCTTCACACTTGCCTCTCACATACAGTATGTCCTCTGTTTCATAATTTCAATGACGTGCTGTTTGAAGGTTACTTTTTTTATCCTGCATTAGCCTAAGAAACTAGAATTGCACCCAGTCACAATTTCAAACAAATTTATTTCTAGAGGACCACTGAAAGATTTTTATTCCTTTCTTACTGTAATTTCCAGAAAAGCCAATGACAACATGCAAGTAAATTCAATTTATGTCATGGTCCAGACATTGGGAGACTCACCTCTACTTGAAACCCAAGTATAAATGCTTTTACAAAATCAGCTGCTTTTGTTAGAGCACTGAGATCCTTTGTCTCTTGGCAAGTCTGCAAGGCAAGAAGTTATGTTTGCAAATTAATTCTCTGCAGGTAGGATCAAGACTTGAAAAATCTAAGAGATAACAATCTAACCATAAAAAAAGCCACATTCAGGTAATGGTCCTACACTGTCTTTTACTGAAAGGCTGAAGTAACACACTTCGTGCCTTTTTATAACATTGACCCTCAAGAACAAGAATCCATCAATTACCACAGCCTGTGCTTGGAGGGGAGGGAAAAGAGATGCTCCTGCAAAACCCCACCACTGACTGAGGAGAACGCTTTTTATGGAGAAAAACCCCAAACCAACACAAATTAACCTGCAACACAGAACAGCTGGAAAAAGAGAGGCTGATGGCAGGAGGCAGCTTGAGGAGAGAAAGTTAATCTAATGACAATATCCAAAGGTGTTTTAGCAGGTGAACAGAAGCCTGGACAGGTTTAATAAAACATATGAGATGAGAAAGATTAACAAGATACTTGGAACCAGGAACAAACTGACCTGACAAAGGAGCAAGTATTGCAGTGTTTAAGTTTTATATATGTTTTTTCCCCACCCTACCAGTAGAGGCCACAGGATTTGCTGTTTGGCATGTTTTTTTCAGTTCATGTTGTAAACCCAAGCATTCCTCTGCTACCAGTGCAAAAGCTTGCACACATCTGCATTTACAGAGCCTAACAGGGGCAGCTTGGAAAAAAGCAGTTTTTGAAGCTGTAAGAAAAGAAAAGCAAAGCAAAGCAGGAAACTGTAATTAAGGAAGATACGTTAAGGTCTGGAATACATAAAAAGTATTCTGAAATGCCATATATGGCTTCTACACCATGTCAGAGAAACGACAGAAACTCATTCTGAAGTTTTCAATCATTTTACATTCATGATAGATACAGACAAAATTAAATCTGCTTGATCGGGAACACAACCACCTCACTTTCCAACCAGACATAATTTTGTATCAAAAAGCGGTGTAAAATCCCAGCTTTTTCACTGGCACAGATATTCAATGGAATTACAAGAGTTCCTGATCTTCATCACCTTTTCTTCCAAGTTATTTCTAAGTGTAAGTAAGGGACAGTTCTGTCACCTTTCCTTTAGTTGCTACCGTTGAACTGGTAGTAAGGTTTCAAGGTTAGGATGCAAAATTCTTGTTGGTGCCTGTATTTTCACTACTACGTTAGAAGATCTTGTAACACCAACATTGCTAACGCATTAAGTCGTAAGTCAAAAGCACAGCGCGAGCTTTGGATGTACGCTTAAAAACACTGGTCTCAATATTCCTAAGAAGGAATAAGGCTAAAGAACGAGCACCTACAAGACATACAATTAAGTATCGTTATCTGTACCATAAGCTATTTCAGTGCAATCCACTGAAGAAAAATCACAAGCTATTAAATTACAGGCCCTTCTGCCACAAACGAGATTCGGTGGCCCCCTCAAAAGATGCTGTTAATTTAAAATTGTCAGTATTTAAGAGCATACCTAAGTGTTTAGTAGCCCTAAATATCTGGAAAACATTACAATTCCAAAACTCTTAACACATAGCCTAAGATCCTTTATCCTCAAGTATGTAATTTTCTCCTGAGGAGGCAGGAGTGATGTCCCCCCACCAGCTTGTGCTGACCCCTCCTAGAAGAGATCAACACTTCTGAGCTTTTCCTGCATTAGCTACTGGCTTCTAAGCGTGACTGGCAGATTCCGATCCCCCGTGAGGGTTCTCTGGTCGAGCACAACCACACAGTTCCCATTTTCCCAGGTGTTATCTGGGATTTCCAAGGCTCCTCCAGCACTGAGATCTGTCTGAGCCTTGAATTCTGGCCTGCTGGAGATGGTTTTTTTGTTAATCATCTCATTTATTTCCTCTAGCATCCCAGAACCAGACCTAGAATAACTTTGAAGCACCCGGGTGGGGGTGGGGGGTGCCCCTCAGGGCCAGCCCGCGGGGGCAGGAGCCATCCTTACCCTGATTTCAACGTTCCTCGTTTTCAAATTAAACCTGATTTGCAGCTGCAGATGCTCCACGATGGGTGTGAATATCTTCATCCAGTTCTCCTTCAGCGGCGTGTACCTGTTGGCCGGCACAGGCACCTTCCGCAGCTCACCCTTCCCAACCTGCTGGGGGGGGGGAGCGGGCGCTGAAGCACAGGAAGGCACTGGGGGGGCCTCAGGGGCCTCCCCCTCCCCACCGTACCCCCTCAGCCTCCCCTCCCCCCAGCGTACCCCCACAGCTCCCTCGCGTACCAGTTCAGCCTCCCCTACCCCCACGTA
>JAVJGJ010000059.1:87368435-87388581 GCA_035590215.1 Microhierax caerulescens
GCGGGGGGGCAAGGCGGCGGGGCCCTGGGGCGGTGGGGTGCCTCACCCCCCATGCCATCCCCTCGGCAGCACGAGGCCCCCAGCCCCCCAGCCCCACTCGGGACGGGCCCAGGCCCTTGTGCCACGCCGGCTGGTGCTGGGGGGATGCGCAGCAAGGCGCAGGATTAGGCCTGGCTCCCCTCAGTGCCCTGCGGGTCCCAGCTCCGCCTGGCACTCAGCTGGCCTGTCCCCCTGGCTGGTGGCACAGGGGTCAGTGAGGCTCTGGGCTCCCGTTGTGTTTGCTCTGGGGGGCTGGTTTGTTTAGCTCAAGCTGACCTTTGAGGATCTGCCGATTTTTGGAGTAACAAGCGCCTGGGGTGCATAAAGACCCACAGGGCCACAAGCAAATCAACTTTCCCAGTTCATGTAGCTCTGTAGGAAGGAGGCGCTGAGGGCACATGCACATACCGCCAGGGATTAATTGAGGGAATGGCATCGCTCTGGCTTTCCCAGCGTGCCAGCAGGGCTCTGGGAAGGGCTGGGATCCCCTCTGCCCTGTGTGTGCAAATCAGTAGAGACAGCAGCCTCTAATGATTATCATTAACAAGCTAAAGTGCAAGTATGTATTTTTTTCAAGACCACTGAACTGGAGCCTTTATTTCCTGCTGCAGAGAAAAGCAAAGTGTAATTTGCCTTTGATAGCATTTTGATTGTGTTTTATGCCAAAAATGTATGTATTTCACTGAAATGCGCCACCCACAGACTCTCAAGAAACTGCTGCCACAGTTGTGTTTTCCCATGTACTGACACAGAATGTATCCTTTTTTAAAAGATCGAAAAGTCTAAACCTCTAAAATGTGGAACTTTTGGTGCTACATCTCTGCAGCAAAGATACTTGGCTACTGGAGATTTTGGTGGAAACCTTAACATATGGTAAGCGCGGATACGCTCAAAGCTTTTTTATTTGATGTTCTCAGAGTCTGTCTGATGTTTCTGTACGTGGCTGCCTTCTGTGTAAGATGCTCCTGGTGCTGCATATGGTTGGGACCCAGTTGTAAGCTTTGCTGGCTACTGTGTTTGGACCATGCCCATTTTGTAAAAGCAATGTGAATTCTGCACAGTGGTTGAATTCAAAGCTGTTTTCACTTGCATCTTCTGTGTGCAGCTACAAAAAACCCGTTAAACTTCTGCAAGGCTCTCTTCTGAAAAGAGACTTTTGAATGGATGCATGAGTGCAAGTAAGAGTTTGTGTTCGGCTAAGTTTGATGTCTAGATTAAATACATACTTTTAATCTTGAAGTTTCAAATGTTGTTTTCATGTCCCTGAACGATTTGTATAATTAACTTGTGTAGGTAAATTGATTATCAAATAAAATTACAGGGTCCAAAAGAAGGTGTTCATTATTATTATTCTGTTTCCTTTGCCAAGGAACTCTTGGTTCTGTTTTGCTGAAATAGCAAAAATGACATGAATTAGTAACTAGTTGAAATCTAAAATAAAATTCTGCAGGATTCTCCAAGGATGAAAAGTCTGTGGGAAAGAACTGTGAAACCCACAGTTGGATGCAACTTCCATTTGAAGAGAAGTAGTCAGAGCTGGGTGGGGATCAGTGAATAAGGTTGGTTTATAGACTTACTGAAAGTAAAATTAATTGGAGTATTTTGATCTGTAGTGTGATTCATTTTGAGCCCAACATAAAACCTGTTTCTAAGGTTTTCTCTGGTGAATCCCACAGCTGCCTTTACAAACAGGGAGGTCCAGAACTGAGCAGAAACTTTTGCACCCATCTAAAGCAGTAGCCGAAAAAGGAACAAAGACTCACAGTTCTTAACGGTGACATCCATATTTTGTTCCCACTGTTAATCTAGGCTTATATACTTTGTGCTCAAGTTTCCTCTCATTTTATACAAATCTTGAGTGTCAAGGAAAATGCCATATTGTCTGTTCTTTTTCTTTCTTACCTAGGAATTTAGAAGCTCCTGAAATACCAGTGTATTCTGTGAAAGGTCATAAGGAAATCATAAACAGTATAGATGGTGTAGGTGGCTTAGGAATTGGGGAAGGTGCACCAGAAATTGTGACTGGCAGTCGAGATGGTGAGTTAGTGAACTCTGAAAGTCTTTTCAGTTACGCGGAGAAAGTAGTCTGCGAGCTTTGATGGCAGGGCTCAGTCTGCCATCTGAACTAGTTACAAATCTGTTGCAACTAGTTCTTCATACACTATCTTTTGAATCTCCCTTGGCACCAATTTTCTCTTAATTCTTTTAGAAGCTGTAGATAAGCAAAAGATAATGTTGTCACTGAGCATGGGACAAAAGGGATACAAAGCAGAATAAATACAAAATACCAGCTAGAGAACATATATCCTTAACAAATACTTTTGCTTTACTTCTGGTTTGATTTCCCGCCCCCCGCCTTTTCCTTCCCCCATCCACTAAATGCAGTCTGGCTTTCTGGAATTGAAGGAGGAGCTCCTGTGTTTTGAATGGTCAAGCTGAAAAGCAAAGGCCTTCCCTGGGAAGATGAGCACAATGTGACAGTGTATCCAGAAACCAAAATCCATTGTGCTTCTTCCACAGGAACTGTGAAAGTATGGGACCCCAGACAGAAGGATACTCCTGTCGCTAATATGGAACCTGTACAGGGGGAAAGCAAAAGAGACTGCTGGACGGTAGCATTTGGTAATTTATCAGATTATAACCATTCCTCTAATATGACTGTGCTTTGACAATTACCAGAGTATTTTGGGATGTTATGGAATAGCTTGTTTTGTATGGACGCATAAGTAGCACGTTGTGGTTTTCAACGTTGTCAACTGTAGGTGGTTTTAATGTTTTTGTTTGGGTTTGGGTTTATTTTTTTTCAAAAGAAGCCAATTTTGTGATAGCTGGGTTTTGGACTCATTCTCTTACCACCTTTGGTCATCATCATCTGTGATGTTGAAGGTCTTTTCCAACCTAAATGAGTCTCTGGTTCTGTGGTTTCACAGATAAGCTGTGCAAGCTTTATTTGTATGCCTAGGAACATAAAAACAGTATATCCAGCTGCGTTGTCCCAAGGACAGTAAATGTTGCAGTGCTCACGTAACCAATCGCTGTTGTAGTGTAGTTGCAGCTATCAAGCATTAAAGCGTTAATTTAAGAGAAGATCCTTGTAGCTGAGAGCTAATTAAAGGCAACTGCAATGCTTGATGTGTGCTCTGCATTTTTCTTCTGGAGAGAACAAGCTGCTTGGGTTCTACACAAGCTGGTATTTCTGGATTAGCTCCGTTTTTCCCTCCAGGGTTGGGGTGTAAGTTTTACAACTGCTAATAAGCGCATGGATTATAATAACAAATTTGATAGTAAGGAGATTATATTTCCTGGTAAGAAACTGCAACTGTAATGCTCGTCGCTATTGATAGCTTTGTCTTCTGCTTTGATGAATGGAACAAAAAAGCATCCTTCGATTTTAATTTTGAGTTACTGAGGCTTGAGCCAAGGCCAGGTTTATCTTGAATTACATGCTCTGGGCTAACTGATTTCAGACACTGTTGTGCTTCCTTGACCCTGTGAGCTGAAGGTTTTTGGAGGTGGGCTTCTGCATCTGTCTGGTGATGGCCTTGGTAACGCCTGGGGCCTCCCTGCGAGGCTGTGTCAGCAGGAAAGCCTTCTTGTCACACTCACATTTCATGCTTGAGAGGCTGCTTCAGGGACTGCTGAACCACCTTCTGCTCCGGTGCCGTGGTGCTGTCTGAGGAGTGTGGTTTATAGCAGATGAAGATTTAAGAGAAGGAATGTATTTGTAGAAGTTTACAAGAACAGCATGCAGTACTTAGTCTGTGCGGTTTAGGCAGTACTTGGCAGAGGGAATAAGAATTTTGTTTGTATTTTTAAAAGAAACAGACTTGTCAGTTTTTAAGCTATATTTTTCTGTACTCTTCAGGTTTGAAAACCAGACGGTTCTTTAAATCTTAATATCCCAATAGTAATATTTCTGTGGCATAAATATAAGTTGAAATTTCAGGCTTAGGAGGTCTGAAATGTACAGACGAGAGAGGGTTTCTCCATTTTGATTAACTATTTCTGTGTCCAGGCAATGCTTACAATCAAGAGGAACGTGTTGTATGTGCTGGATATGACAATGGGGACATTAAATTGTTTGACTTAAAAACCATGTCGCTACGATGGGAGACCAACATTAAGAATGGGGTAAGGAAACCATAAAAGTATTTTTCATTCCAGCTCCTATGCAGGATGGAAAAATTAAAAGGACTGTCCATCTGAAACTTACTCAGAAGACCGTTCTGCTGAGATTGTACCAAGGAATCGCTTTCTTTAGGTTCAGCAAATTGTACCCCTTAAATTCCTGGTCTGGATAGCACGGGGTGTTTTTCAGTTGATTTATGCTTTCTGATGATTTTGTTATTTCCAAATAGGTGATATAATTGTAAAAATAACCAATGATTAATATATATTTAGAAATCACAACACCAACACCACCCCCTTTTTTTTTTTCTTTAGCAGTTGGCTGAATTTCAAGCCTGAATGTTGTTGTTTGTTTTATATTTCCAGGTTTGCAGTGTGGAGTTTGACAGAAAAGATATAAATATGAACAAGCTAGTGGCCACATCACTTGAGGGAAAATTTCATGTTTTCGATATGAGAACTCAGCATCCAACCAAAGGTTTTGCTTCTGTTTCAGAGAAGGTATGGGGAAACAGAGAATTTCTTAATAACAGACAAACCTTTTGAATATAGGCTGTCAAAGTTCTACCAGTCTAAAGCACTGTCTTTGATAGGTGATTAGATGCCCAGGTTACTGGGACAGTAACTGCTGTGGCCCTGGGTGCACGCAGTGGAAGGGCTCCTGTGCGTCCAGCTGCCAGTGCTCACCCAGGTTTCCTCCCTTTTATAACCTGATATTTGGGCTTCTCTGGCCTTCGGGTTCTGTTGCAGTTGCACCTCTGTGCGCTCAGCTGTGCCCCTGGTCTGGGAGTCATGTTATGGAAGGCCATATTAAATTGTGATGAGCATGCAGATTCAAATCTTAAATATATCCCCAAACAAAGTGAGCCCTCTGCAAACACTTTTCATCCTCCAGTCATCACATCTCTTGAAAAATAGAAATAATTACTCTTCGTCAGAACCAAACATTTTTTGACTGGGATATTAAGAGTGAGTGAAAGGATATACAGGAGAGACTTAGTGACCTGGAGGCTGTTAAATGTGGAGAACTTTTATAACCTTGTTTTCTTCCATCTGTGACCACTGTATTAATTAGTTTAAGGTCTTTATAAAACAGGTGGGGTTTTTTATTTTTTTTAAGTGAACAAAATCTGATGCTAATTAGAAGAAAGTTAACTTTTGTGGTGAAGTTGTCCAGGAATTGCCTAAACTAGAAAAAGCTGAATATCAACTTAATATCTTTATAAATTAACATGTTCCATATCACCATTCAAAGCAGGTAAGATGTTGGAAGTACTTTGATTAGAGAACACAAAAGTATTTACTGAATTAGTGTTTGTAATAATCAAAATGTGAAAATGGAATTTTTTCCCTTTACTGCATTTAAGCATTTTGTTTTGAACATTTGCAGACAGAGACGCATTAAGCCAGAGTACCTGTGTTGAGGTTTTCTCCTAAGAGGTTTCTGTTGCTATGTAGCCTTGCTGTGTGTGCCCTGGCTGAGATGTAAATCTGAATTGTAGATTGCTTGTTGTGTTTGCACAGTGTTTGTAGTATATTCCCTTTCAGTCATGATTTTGAGAGATGTCAGTGAAACGAGCCCTGTGACTGGGTCATGTGAGAGCCTGGGAATCCCGTAGTTTTCGAGCAGTTCCAAAAGCCATGCTTATGCTGCCACGAACAGCTTGCTCCTGTGGCCGGTCCCAAAGAAGCTGAGGTCCTAGTGAGTGGTAGCCTTGGTAGGGCTGCTGCCTTATCCCTGTGGAAGAATGGGGTGGGTTGGAGGCCTGACTTGGCTTCTCCTGTGTGGGAACTGGCTGCTCCAGTGGCAGCAGGTTGTGAGGCTGGAGGAAGGAAAGGTACCTCAGAACGAATGTTCCAGTACCCATCATGGGAAGGCCAGGCTCTCTTTGTACAAGTGATTGCCTTTTTAAGATTCTGCATGCTTTCCTGTGAAGCTCATCCGTAACTGACTTCTATATAATGCTGCTGATTTTTTTTTTTTTTTAATTAGGCACAAAAATCTACCATATGGCAGGTTCGACACCTACCACAGAACAGAGATATATTCATGACGAGTGGAGGAGCTGGGAGCCTTCATCTCTGGAAATAGTAAGTGATGGTTCTCCAGCCTGCAACAGGAGGAGTAAGAAAACCATTTAATGTTTTAAGAAAGAATCTTCCTGAAAATGATGAGTGGGGTCCTGCTTCCAGCTTCAGAATATCCAGTTAAAATTACTGCTTATGAATGCAGTAGGAAAGGGTGATTTCAGTGTCACTACTTGATCTGGAATCTTGAATTAATTGCTAAAAGAGCATGACAACAGCACAGGTGAATTTTGCCCTTGTCAGTTTTCTTAACATAACCAAGAGCTAATTATATCCTTGCCTAACAAAGTGATAAATGGAAGAAAATGGATTTCTTAAAACTCTCATGTGGTAGCAGTGATGTCTGAAAAGAATACTGAAAGCCTGAACTTTTAATGATTCTTATGTTTACGTCTTCTTATGTTACATAGCAAAATAATTTAATCATCCTGAATGCAGTGAAGTAGGTGCATTAATTTTCAATGGGATAGCTGAGATGAAATTTTCTTGCCTGTGGTAAAAGCCAAACAGTTGAAAAATGAGGGGCTATAGGAGAGAGGGGTCAGGATTCAAAACCTCCTGCCTCGTTTTTTCTTTCATGAAATATTTTCTAAGTATACAGTGTGAATATAGCTGGATGCAATCATTCATTATTTTTAAGACATTTGTTTGCCTTATCTGTAGCACAGAGGAAACCCTTCTTTTGAAAATAAAGAGGATAGTGACGTGTTTGTATCGGTAAATTCTAAGTGCGTGTTTTTGTTGTACTTCTCTTATTGTCAGTGAGTACCCAGCTCAGCGCTCGAAGAAGGATTCTGAAGGAGCCGAGATGGGGGTGGCAGGTTCTGTCAGTCTCTTGCAGAACGTGACTCTGTCAACGCAGCCAATTTCTAGCCTAGACTGGAGCCCTGACAAAAAGGGACTGTGTGTTTGTGGTGCCTTTGACCAAACTGTGAGGGTGCTGATAGTTACAAAGCTTAACAAAGTTTGACAGGAAAACTAGAAATTCTGATGGAGAAAGCAGTTTGCAGTCTGTAAATAGGGGAGGGAGAGCCCTCCTGGTTTTAATTTAATTTCTCCCATTCTAAAACTGGATTAAAGAAATAGAAACTAGATCTGTCTGTTGAAAGTTCGGAGACATGCAGTTAGAGTTGTTTCAGTGATTGTGCCACAATGACTTGAAATTGCCCAGGCACAAAAGTCTTACCTTCTAGAAATGTGAATTTACATTTAAGATAAAACGTGCCTTTGTGTTAGCACAACCTGTAATTTCAAAAATCCCTTTAAATTGTGTTCAGTTTAAACACGCTGTGAATCTGTTCACACTTGTTAAATGGCTCGACTTTTTTATATATAGTATTGTCCAAATGCATTCATGCAATGGAAGCTACTATATGTTTCCTCACAGAAAGTTATTTGATACATTAATTAGACTGTGTTAAAGTGACTTAGGATTCTTTAATACATTACAGAAATTATAATGAATGCTGAAATATTCAGCTTTAATGAAGTAAGCTATTTTTTAAAGATCATATTAAAATGAAACTATTGAGAAAAATGCAGTGGTTTATTATTTTAGTTTGGTTTTGTAACAGGTTTTTATGTTCTGTTGTTTTTGTATCTGTCTGCAACTTGGTATTCTGCAAATAAAATTGTGTGGAGTGTTGTCTTAATAAGAACAAAACCCCTTATTCAAACCTCTGGAAATTTAGAGAAGGAATGTACTTGTGTAAGTTTACAGGAACAGCGTCAGTACTTGGATAAAACTTCACTAGTTTTGCAGCAAAAGTCACTAAAACTTACCTCTATCCTGAAAAACTTCATAAGGTAGCCAGCGTGCTGTCTCTTTTTAATGGATTTGGTATTTCTTCAAAACCTGATGTGACAGGGTAGCTTTGTTACTGTAGTTTCACCTGAACTTCTCATTGTGATCCCTTTTATCTCCAGTGTGTTTCTTTTCTGATTTTACCAGCCTGTGCTGCTGCCAGTTCTTTTTAGAAGGCACATCCAGTGACTGTCCCCTATTTGTGGAGGTGTGGTCGGGGCTTTCATCATTTCAGTAAACTCTGATGATTTTATTTGGCACTTCTTTGCGTGCTGTTGGATTTCAGCTGACTCCTATGTGTGTATGCAAGTTTCAGTATTGGTGAAACCAGATTGTCATAGGAAAGCGTCAGCTTTGTCCAGGTTAACAACGGGAAAGCCCCTGTGTGGCCGTTTGCAAAGAAGCTCTGATTTCTCAGGCTTCGGGATGAGGAATTGGTAGCTGACAAATTCAGGCGAGTCACCTGTGTCACACCAAGCCTGACCTCCCGGGGACGGCTCCCGAAGGTGGGAGGCTGGGCTGCCGGGAGGGACCTGCCTGGGGCCTTATCTCTGTACTGGTCCTGCCACCAGCCGGCGTCCGAGCAAGGTGCAGCGGGAACCGGGAACCGGCCACATAACGGAGGTTAAGGCGGGGAAAGCGGCGAATGGGGGAGGAAGCAGCGCGGAAGCCAGAGAGTAGAGGGGGAGGAAACTGGCTTGAAGGGAGAGGTGAGGAGATGTGGCGGAGGGGCAGCACTAGGGCTGGGGTGAGGTATGGCGCAGATGCAGACCTGGCACTATGTGATGTCCTCAGGAATAGATCTGCAATTCGCCAAAGCTGTCTCTTCCGTTTGCTGGGGGCTGCTGAGCGCTCTGCTGTAGCGAGTCACGTGCTGGAGGCTGAGGCAGGACTAAAAGGTCTGAATGTGCTGATGGATCCAAACTGGAGCTGACTATGCTGCTGTGCTACTGCTGTGTTACAGTTATTGATAATAAAAAAATTCCAGCTTCCCAAAATCTAGAAACGTTGCCCCTCCAAATAACAGCTCGTGTTAGAAAAATGATACTGGGATAACAAAATTGCAAACTTAAAAGGGAAATGGGATGCAAATTTGCCTGTGCATGGTTGTATATTGTCCATCAGCTCTGTTCTGGAAAGCACAAAGTGATAAGCTTTAGACTGAGAGACTTTGGACTTTTTCTCTCATCTAAGATTCCAGCTAAATACAATTATTTACATACATAAATACAATCAAAAATGAGATAAAATTGTTGTTATTAACTCCTGGGTTTCTTAATTGATTAAACCAGGTGAGGAAAGACAGCAGCAGGCACCTGTGGGTAGAAAAGGCTCACAAACTATTAAACCTTAAATGCTGCAGAACAGAGAAATCATTAATGCTTGTGTAGCAGGAGAGGGCCAGCAGGAAAATTGCAACAGACCGTAAACCTGATGCACTTGTGGAGGTGTGTGGTGTTAGTAGGCGGCTGCTGCTGGGCTCTAGCCTGCCTTCAAATGCAGACTCTTGTGCCTCAGGACTAGCACGGGCCAGTGGGGATGAAAGCACAGTAGCCAGACTGGGAGGTATCTGAAATGGCAACAAAAGCTCAGCTGCCAGGAGAGCAGCCCTGACATTTGAGCAGTGGGAGCCCATCCCTCTGTGAAGGAGGCGTTGTGTTCAATGGGGAGGGTGCCCCGGCTGTGGCTAGAACCATGGGGATGCCCTGGTGAGGTAAGTTCCCAGTGCTGTGGGCCAGCACCAAAGCTGCTAAGGCTGACCCCAGAATTTCAAGACCCTGAGCAAGGGCTAATGAGGTCTGTCCATCTGTCAAAAACGTGCCACGCTAACCTCTGGTGCAGGTATGCGTGCAGGTTTCACTTTGGCTTGGCAAGCAAATGGCAGGTTGTGTAGCATGTTAGATGTATGTAGGTCCACAAGTGTTCTTTCAAGGGATGTAGGCTAAATATTTGGTGGAAGACAAAGATTTATGAGATCCAGCTGTCTTCCTTATGACTTGATGGTTTGCTTTCAAGTGTAATATTTAGTATATGATTTTTTTTTTTTGACACAAGTAATCCCATCTGTTTGTGTGCATAGTGTAATGCTGAGAGCATATTCTGAAATTATTTTAAATGTTGTCCCTCTTAGGGTGCATCCCAGCAGGAGGGAATAGGGAGAACTACTGCTCTGCAATCTTGGCTGCAGCTTGCTTTGAAAAGCTGGGGGTGTGGGAGTTCAAAGAACCAATTCAAGTGCTTTGAGTCTCAAATGCACTGCTCAAAGATGGCCTCCATTAGCTTTGTGCTGTAAATAAAATATAGTCTCTGAAAGGCGTGCTAGGCAGCAGAAATTTGTGAAAATATGGTTTCTCTCTTTAATAGTAACTGAGTCAAGCACAGAGAAAGCTCTCAGTGTAGGTTCCTGTGAGGGAAAACAAAGAACTTTTGAGTGCAGGCCTGGGCTCTTGGTGATATTTTTATTATGTACTTAGCCTAGAGCAAAAAATGTCCCTTCCTTATACAAACAACTCCAGGGAGCACTCCTAGTGAGCCTACATGATGGTGATTCAAATTAGAGCAAGAACTAATAAACAACACTTCTTAAAGCTCCATGGGCCTCAAAAAGATTAAACGTATGTTGCCTCTGGGTACTTAATTTTGGGATTAATTTTATTTGTTGATTTGCAAAGGAAGGAATGCATTTCCCTCATGAGTGGCTGGTTTCATGAAAATACCTGATGGCTGGCATGGCAAGAGTTTTCAAAAAGCCAAGAGCTGGAAGGAGGCACAGATGAAGGGCAGTGCCGTCTTTGTTCAGGAAAGGTAAGTAGCTGTATCTCTGTGCCTAGAAAATGAAAGATAGTTAACTGGCTGGAGAGAAGGGCTGTTGGTATTGCCTGTACTATGCGGTATCTCCTCAGAGGATTGGATTTCTGCTTCTCCCAAGCTAAACAAGAAACTTAAGCAGACCAAAAGCTGCCTGTGGCAGCCTAGCCTGCTCTATTTATAGTCCTTCCACCTCTTGCTGAAGACTGGCACCTTGCCTCCGCAGCCTGGAGGCTGAAGAGCTTAAGTGTGTTCTAAATAAAATCATAATGCATCAGAGATTAAATGCACGGGGCCAAATCCTCTCTGGTGCAGCACGGAGGAGCACTCTGGAAAACCCCTGCCTCGCCCAGGGCGAGGGAATGGAATGTACTACCGAGTTGGATGGCTCTGCTGTGAGTGACCACATTTAACAAGTATATCTACTTGGCAGCTATCACTTGTTTCCTGTGCAAACTATCTGAGTATGCTCATCAAAGAGAATAATCTGTTTATGGGCATGACTGCAGCCAGAGAGTATAGGTACGTGTTACACAATTTTGTTGGGGTTTTTTTTTGCGGGTTTTTTTGGCTGGTTTTATTTTGTTTTTATCAGGTGTTGCCCAAATCCCTTCACATTAACATAGTTACTTTGACCTTCACCATTGGTACAGGACCTTGGAGATTACAGTCCTCCAAGGTTTCCATGCAGGTAGTCTGTATTTGGCCTACAGTATATAGTTTTCATCACCAAAAAACAATAATAATAATAATAATAATAAAAATTTACAGCTTTTCCATGACTTGGATTGAATTTTAATCAAAGTAAGGCACATTATGGCTGTATGGGAAGCTACAACACAGTGCCCTGTCAAGGTGGGTGAAACATCACCTATTGTCTCTGATTTTAGCAAAGTTCAGCTGTGATATAGAAGCTACTCAAAACCAGAATTGGCAACAAAAGAGCCATGACAGAAGAAAGGACTGAGGAGAAAGTTAAGTAGCATGCCAGCATTTGAGAATTTACCCAATTAAGTTAGAAGGGCTCATGAGTGAATGGTATTAGTTTCTAATTGCTTATTGCTTGCGCCATCCAAGATAGCAACTGTAACTCTGAAAGGCAGAGTTAAAGCAGGGAATAAATGGTAAACCTGTGAACCGCACAACATACACTAACATTTAGAAGTGCACGTGCCCTTGCCTCTTCACAACCACTGATGCTGTTAGGGACAGCACGAAACTGGTGCACATAAGATGGGGAATTGTGTTTGTAACTTCAGACACAGCAGCTACAGCTTGGCAATACCGTTCAGTTAATCTTTGCTAAATTATTGCCGTCAAACATATTCAATAGCAAATAGGGATTGTTTGGCTAAGCCGACTGATTTATAAGAAGCTATTAATTTGTGCTCTGCATATTCATCACTGTAATAAAGTTGTCTGAAGTTGGTATTGACAAACTGCCAGAAAATATGTTGATTTACTACTCACACACACACCCCCCTCCCTTATTAAGCGTGCATTTTCTTTCTCCTGATGCCGTTACTGCTGTATTTTCAGTAGCACATGCTCTGAATGGAACAACTGCCCACTCCTCAAAGAATGTCTGGATCACAGTCTGTATGTCTACAGCATATTTAAAGCCTTTGTGCATGCAAGATATTTTGCAGTAGCAAACACAAGGCCCAGTATGTTGGGCAAGGGGAACGGTTGGGCAGGAGCTGGGTGTACAGTGTAAAGCATAGCTGTGGGGCTGCCCAGGGCTGGGCAGGTTCAGCCCAGAGGAAGGACCATGTGGGATTTCCGTGAACTGGGCAAGAGCTGTGTGGTGTCTCAGTGATGTGGCCAGTTCTAGCCTTGGCTGCAAAAGGTTTTCATTCCTTGCTGGCCTTTTTGGGAGGACCTGCTTCTCACCCACGTGGCCTCCCTTGCAGCTGCACAGTGTAGTCCACAGAGGATGCCGGAAGGGGGTCCATGTTGCATGATGGTTGCAAGAGTATCTAGGGCAGGGGTCCTCAATCTACAGCCCGCAGGCTGGATACGGCCCCCCAGGGTCCTCAGTCTGGCCCCCCGGTATTTACAGAACCCCCCTGCCCCCCTCAACCCCGCCGGGGGTTGGGGGGGGAAACCAAGCAGCCGCAGATGACTGCCTGCCACTTAATCTGCGCGCCGGCCCCCTGGTTAAAATGTTTGAGGACCCCTGACCTAGGGTCTCAAGGGCAGTGAGTAGCTCCACGCTCTGGTCTTCCTTCTCCTCAGCCACCAAAAAGGCAATTGCCACCCTGCAGCAAAGGGGATTGCAGCAGAATATCTCCTCCCTGTAACAGTCTCCAGTGTTACACTTTTAACTAATTGATCTGGGCCAACTAATAATTGTCCCAATAATTTCCTGGTGTGATTCAGGACTGTAGCATGAACAGGAGCTGCTCCTGATAGGCAGCCTGTGTGTGGTGGCCCTGCTTTGGAGACCAGCTCAGTTTAACAGTATGGCCACAAACTGTGTCTTTGAGCCTGAGAACAAGCCTGTCACTGTTTAGCTTAGTAGTACAGCCACAAGCTCTGGGACAGATGTGTCTGCTCCAGTTTTCTCTACTGCCAAGAGATCTCCTTCCCTTCTGCCTGTCCTCCCCTACCTCCACAATGTTAGTAAATATTTAGTCACCATCTCTGTGCCTGGGGATGGGCAGAGAGAGCTGAGCTGCAGAACCATGTGGAGGCACCTGTAAGTTCCCTTCTCTGTTGAGTTTGGTGGTAAAAACAGCCTGTACAGAATGCACAGATTGGGGTTCCCTTCCCAAACCAGTGGCTGCTTGTTCTCTTGTCAGTGTGCAAGAGGCCACCCAAGGTTGCCAGCTTCTCAGGGTATTGCCCGATCAGAACGTTACACCCTGACCTTATGCATGGCAGTGAAGCTGAATATTTTTCATCACTTTAAAAAGCCCATCAGCAACATAAATAAAACAAGCACAGGCAAGCTCTCCTAGGTTGCTTGGGATTTGAAGGTTATGAAACATTTAAGATATTCTCTGAAGCCAGAGGACACGCGGGTTGCAGAACAGCAGTAAGGCCCACAGACCCGCAATCGAGATGTGATGGGACCCTTTTGTGTGCAAGTCATTCAGAAGCAGCAGCTCAGCCTGTTTACCAGCTTGCATTGTATCAGCTGCCCAGTGTTTGACTGACTGTTACGGTCTTGCAGTTGAAACGACTCTTTCTTTCAAGTAAATTACTGTTAAGTCTCCAAGTCTCAACTGCTTCCAGTTCCTTCTCTTACAGGCTGCTTACATTAAACTCCATCACTGGCAGTATTTGTGTTTTATAAAATACTGAGGACCTGATTTTTTGTGTGAACATTTCCATCAGCCCAGAAATGCTACTTACCCTCACTTTGCACAGACATGAATGGCTACATGTGGTGCAAAGCTGTAAGTTGTTCTTATTCATGGATTTGCTGGGAGGGCTAATGGAGCTGCACCCTCTTGCCCCCTTCCCTGTGTCACAGAGCACAATGGAACCGTGCACCCCTTCTCTTGCAGCTGTAGCCATTTCTGGCTCTGATTATGTGGGGATGCTGCTCTAGCCCACCCTGCATCCAGCCACCAGAAATAATCTGACACCGGTGGTGTCCTTTATATACTAAAGGCTTTTTCCTCCTGCTCTCTTCATCTTTTGTCTTTTGCTTGTTGCTTAAGATTTCTGAGAGAGACAATCTTTTCATGGGTATTCCCAGCTTGGAAGCACCATGAGGCTCAGGTTTCTAGGTAGCACTGCAGCAACAACAAAAAATAACAAAAAAAGGTACGTGCAGCTAATGAAATGTGTTAGGTTCTGTTGCACGCCATGCTAAACCTTTCATTTTCTGAGTCATCAATCTTCCTGTAGAGTTGACAGAATCTCTCCTTCATGTTTCTTTCTGGCATAGCTTAACCAGGCAGGACTTTACGGCCTGTTCAGCAGATGTGGGGGACAGACCCTTCCTGCTGCCTTGCAGAAGTGCACAGTGGCACGGGCCTGTGGCATCTTCATATCCGGCAGTGTTTTCCCTTCCTGACATTCACATTCCCTTCCTCCCACATCCTGCTGTGGCGGAGTGTATGAGAAACATAACAGCAGCCACACTGGGTGAGACCAAAGACCCTTCCAGTCCCATATCCTGCCTCTTCAGGGGCCATGTGCAGATAAATTAATATAAAAAAAACCTTTAAAATGACAACTGCAATTTGGGTCCTAAGTTTAATTTACTCCTAAAGTTGTCCTAGGCTTCCTGCTAAAATGAAGTTGGAGTATGAAATATATCGTTCTAGTGAATTTATGCACAGAAGCTAACAACTGAGAATGGTGGAATGCTAATGCATTTAGAAATAAACCTTAATTCCTAAGACAATTTACTTCCACAGTCTTAGTGAGAGAGACAGCCATAAAAAACTACAGCTTTACAAACTAATTGGAAGAAATACAATCTTACAACAGTATCGGAACAAATACTCTACACATAGTAGATTGCTTTCAATTTATTTCTACAGTTTCCATATATAAACATATATAACTTAATAGATATATCTACATTCAGCGAATAAAGCTTTGTATGTAAAGTAACCAGATATGGTACCCAGCACTTCACCACATCCTGTCATTTAATCTAGTTGGCATGAACACAAGTGCTTTTGATCTGTACTATCTTTATCTCAGTGTAGATCTCACCCTCCCTATCTGTTATGTTAAAAAAGCTTTAATCAGAACGTTTAAGCTAGTTTTATTAAATTATATTATTTTTCCTCCCCAAAACAAAGCTACATCAAGCTCAGTTTCCTTCCTTCCATGTACTTTTACATCTGTGTTTTGATTAGAAATGTTATGTTTTCAAAAGGGAAAAGAGTCTGCATTTAGTAGGTTTAAAGTCATTCTAATTTAATTTGGTCTTAGCAAAAAAGGTATTTCCAGGGCATTTTAACTGAAAGGTGAGTCTAAGTTCACCTGGGCTTAGGCTGCCACATACACTGTCCCCAAGCCCAGCAGACTGTACTGCAACATGGGAAATTTTGGAGCTTACACTCCTTTCCCACTGTCCTAAGTGTCACTGCTAGAGTTTTTTTAGTTTCTGAAGAAATGAGACAGCCCTGTGGGTTACCCTCAGGACTCTATTCCCCTTCTTACCCTATCTAGTGGCTGGGCACAAACCTGGCAGCTAGATAACTTGCGCTCTTTTTCTGGACTCACCATCTGCCTTGTAATAAACCACTGCAAGATCTCTTATTCCTGCCCTGTCTCCATGCTCTCTGCATATATCTGGTCTCTGTAGAATGCAGGCAGAGACTGAAGTTACAATAAACATGCCATTGAGCCAGGCAGCTGCCTGAAACTGTCCTTTTATGAGTGTTTGCCTTCTGATTTACCAGAGGAAACATCAGGTGCTCACCCCTCTTCTATGGAGTTGCAAGTGCACGTAGGCAGGCAGGTACTGGCAAGCAGATGGATGTTCACGCTTCAGTTTACTCCTGCTACACCCTCTTCTGGTAACTTGCTGGTGTGCCTGCACATCAGATTGCAAATTCATTAGATTACACTGCAGAGAAACAGGCCTCGCAAGCACAAAATGCCTACCCCAGAAACGCCCAGTGTGGCTGAGGCCCTTCAGATACAAGTGTACTAAACACGCTAACATCTCCCAGACCGCTCTGCACACTCCCACCTGGGATTTTGAAAGGTACTGTCTCATACTCCGCTTTTTAATGACTCTGTCCATAACTTGACTTTAAACATGCTAGGCCAGGAACTGTCATGAAATAGTCTGCAGCTCAGGGAACACAGGTGCAGACTAACTGACTCTTGAAATGGTTTTAAATGTGATGCCACACAAGTTTAGACAAACACATCTTAAATGTAAGCTGCAGACTGACTAGAGGTAACACAAAAATTCTCAGTTAATTTCAACACACAGCACAGCTGTACTCTTACTGACTTAATTTCATTTAAGCCTGTGTCAGTTTAGCATTTTCAGCGTGGTTGCTGAATCTCTAGAGGTTAGGACAGAGACAGAATAAAAGGCAATGCTCTCTGTGTTTGGATGTACTGGCTTTCCAGTAATTGCTAGAAAGGGCTTATGGTGGACACCTGATAAAAGTGTCTACTTAGAAAGGTTGAATTATTTAATGAACTAACTCTCCTGCTCTCATTAAGACTCACATTAAAAGGCCAAAAAGAGCGATTAGTGTCAGCAGCAGCTGTATTTGCAGACAAAGCAATTCTATTGCTTTATTTTCTCCCTTAGGATGACTATAGATGCCTATTACAACTACCTTTTGCTTTTGGTCTGATTTTAGTGTCTGCATTTCTATCCTGCTGATGATTTGTTAACCCTTTTATTACAAGTAGCTTCTAGCATCCTTCTTTGTATTCATACCAGATCCACAGCAGAAGAATACAGGCTATTTTTTAATTATTTATCTTGTCTTCTATATGAGCAACTCCAAAGCCTTTTTCAGTGGCATTGCTTCTGGGAGTTGGAGTTGCCACAGTTGGTCTGTACATCAGGCTGTGATGCTTTGCATGACCCAGGCTGTAAACATAATGATTCCAGTGAGGTCAAGACTACAGAATATGGCCTCCACATCTGCTCAACAAAGAACATTGTGACTCTGCAGGAGTCAATATATAGTACGTACAATTAATAAGATACATCATAATAAAGGAGTAATTATGTTAAAGATGCCTGTCACTTTGACTGCTTTGGAGAAAATATTCAAGATTGTTTTCTGTTGTTTTGGGAATGATGGAGAAAAATCAATAATCATTCATAGGCCTCTCAAATGGAATAGCTTCCTTTAAGTACTGGATGGCAGTATAGCTTTTTGTGGATATATTTTCGTATAGATATCCATATATATAAAATCTTATTTTCAGAGTGGCATCAGCATAAAACAATTGAATTATATGAGCTGTATCTCAATCAGATTTTGGCTAGAATAAATGTAAATCCTTAACTTCTCACTCTCTGCTCTTGAAAACCAACCAAACAACACATCCATTTTAAGCAGAAAACAAATGCTTTTATACCTAGTAATCCTCTGAGAGAACTGCCTCAAGAAATTCCAAGACTTATGGCGCCTAATATGGGAGCTCCAGTTAACTGCACAAAAGTATTCTATCTGTAGTAGTTTGGAGCCAGTAGCAAATCTCTAACAAACGTAAACCACTAGAAGGAGACAGAGAGCCACACTGTATGATCATGAACTGTGAGTACAACCTGTACTGCATTAATGCTATACATGGTTACAATCTTCTACAGAGTTGGCTGAATCTGAACATTGATCAGCATGTGTTGCATTTTACTTTGATCTTGTAATTGAAACAAATTACTTGGTTTAGGAAGTAAGACTCTGGCAGAAATTTCTACCTAACTTTTGGTGAATCAATTAGTCCATCAGGTGACTTCTCTCTCTGCATTTCCCAACCTATGATGTGAATACTGAGATACGGATGAACTAAACAGATGTCAAGTGTTCTAAGGTCCTTATAGACACTTGGTCCACTGGAAGCGTGAAGTATTATTTCATTTAGGAGTGCAAGTCTTGCTATTTCTCTGCTACCCTTCAGAGTGTTGCATTTCTGATTTTTTTGAGGGAAAAAACAAAAAAAACCCCAAAGCCAAAACTCTCCTAAATTCCTTTTAACCTACAGTGCATAATTCTGTAGTTGTACTAGTAAAAGTGAACAAGATAAAATAATTAAGACCGTGCTTTTTGAAAATAAGAAAAGGTCATGAAAATTTAGTGAAATGTTATATTATTACACTAAAATATTATGAGACAGTAAGGATACCATGCCTTACCCCAGTGGTTCTACTATCCATTTAAGAAAGGCTCTTAAAGAACCCTTGTGTTTGCTGGGTTCATAAATACCGTTTTTAAAAAAAAAAAAATTTTATTGCTTTTGCAGCCATTTTTCACTGAAACTGAAAACCTAAACCTCTAAGTCTCCTGGAGGAAAAGGAGATGACAAGATGTAAACAAGTAACTATCTGAAGATCTTTAGATACGCTTTCAACTGGGAGTAGGGAGAAAGACTCTTATTTGCAGTTCATACTGATTTAATTAGAACATAGTATAGCACTTAGATGTAAACTAACTTATTAAAAGGAAGCTCACTTTTGCAGTATTTTAAACTGCATTGAAAGCACAGAGAAGTGTACTGAAGCTAGGTCAGACCCCAGAGCTCCAGTCTTGTTCCCCCTACGAGTACACTCTTCCACTTTTCCCAGCCTCTACCTCATCCTTCATCAGACTGGACCCGTTTCGCTCTTCCTCGAGAAACGCTGATGCTGAGAAAGCCAGCTCACTACACTTCGTTCAGGCAACCAGCCATAACTTAATCAGCCACATACACTCCTGCATAACCTATAGTTGAGGACAGGCCACCTTCAATCACCCTGAAGGATTCCAGTGATCCTATCTTAACCTGCCTTGGAGGGGACAGGCTGCACATTTTAGTTACAATAAGCTTCAGATGAGGCTGTGAACAGAAAGGAGGTGAGAAAGGTTGTTGGCTAGGAATGCAGTACTTTTGATGCAGATGCTGACTTCTGTTTTACCGTTTATCAGAATGTAAATTGGTGAAACGTGGATCTTCTCTTTGGGAGCCACAGATATGTTTGTGCAATCATCCAGTCAGCAAACTCTCGTGGTGGAGAAATGCGCTGCATTTTGAACCCAGGAACCCAGATTTATTTGTTGAAATCTTGAGGAGAAACACAGCGGAAATTACAACCAATAATGATATCAGTCAGAAAGCATCCCTCACTCGGGGATGAGGTGAAGCGGTGCAGCCTCAGTCAGAACTGACATCACCCTGCTGGGCTGCCTCCGTGCAAACACTGCATCTCTGGCATGAAGGAACCACCTCCAACACCAGTTTGTGCCTCTCTTTTTCCACAAAAAAACCCTGGAAGTCTCTGGGCACAGCAGGAGATTTTATCCGCTGTTTACCTCCTCCACCTAAGCGGCCTGGCTGCCGAAAAGCATGGTTTCTGTCCTAAAAAGAGCGGGCCCGGTTACTTTTTGTTACGGCCGGATCGCTGTCATCCCCGTACCCGGCACGTCAGCAGGCCTGCGCTGCGGGGAGGAGGTTTGTGACCGCACCACAGGTCTGTGCCCGCACCACAGGCTGCCATCCCTGCCGGACCGCGGCCACACCCGCCGCCCCCTCACGGCGAAGATCTGCGCAGCGACGGCCGCGCTCCCGCCCGACGGCCCTGCCGCTGACGTCACTGCTGCGCGCCGCAGGAAGCCCCGCCCCCTCGCCGCT
>JAVJGJ010000059.1:87388767-87412104 GCA_035590215.1 Microhierax caerulescens
CAGAGCGCTTCGTGTGGCGTGAGGGGTTTTCCTGAGGCGTTTGAAAGGAGCGAAGTGCGTGGTCGGGGGTCAGGGGCCCTGATGGCCGTTCGCAGGTGGGGGTGGCTCGGCCCTGGGGGGTTTCAGTCCGCGCAGGTGAGGTCGGCGAAAAAGGGTCAAGCTTTTTTAAGAAGGAAGTGTCCGAGCTGAGCTGTAAGCAGCGGTCCTGTGGGTGTCTTCGGGGGCTACATCCACATCCAGCCCCCGCAGGAGACGCTGTGCCCGAACGCGTGTGGGGAGTCGGGTCAGTGCCCCAGGCCCGTTATACCGTGGCTCTAAGGGATCCGTAATGCCTTTCGTTTTTCACAAAGAGGTGTTAGAACAGGAGATTTTGGTTATAAACGATTGGGAAAGTCTTCTTTGCATGAATCCTTACTTCACCCCGTACACATGTGAGCTGTGTGTGTGGCCTAAGAGCTAAACTAGGCTTCCAGGGGAGCTGTAAGTCAGTGTTAAACAGTCTAAATTGTTTTGTTGTCACCATCTCAAATGTGTGGACAGACCTACATAACCTTCCAGAACTGGGGGTCAAGCTGTGTGCGGTACTGAGTTTTTACTGAGTGTAAACATGGTTTAAAGCATGACTTGTTTAGTTAGCTATGAAAAATAGAACATGCACTATAGGCTTCTTAGCTGGAGTCATGCGTGGAGGACGGTTGTACCTAGGAAAGCTGTACTGTAGGCAGTAAATGGTTATGTTCCTATTAAAAGTCAGTTAAATAGAGTTGCAACTCAAGGAGCCTTGAGAACTTGGTAACTGTTGAAAGAAGAGCGTGGGGTTTTTCAAAGAGAAGATACAGTTTGCTTGTACAGGCTATAGTTAAAATAGTTCAGCAGCTTTCTCTTCCCATAACAGAAAGGGAGGTGATACTTAAATTTACAAAGCTCAGGTTCTTTGTAATAAAGTGTATCTCATTGTGGTTTTCTCATGTTGCTGCAAAAGTGAAGATGTCTTCTTCCTTATGCTTCATTACACCTTTCTGACTGCAAGTTTAAACTGCTAGCTTTAAATTATGCTAATTAAAAGGCCTCATTTTTGAGACAAACAAAAAAAGAAAGACTTGATCCAGAGAGACTTTGAAGGCTTGAGTGGTGGGTCAATGTGACTGTCATCAAGTTCAACAAGGCCAAGTGCAAGGTCCTGCACATGGGTCAGAGCAGTCCCAAGCACCAATATAGACTGGATGGAGAATGGATTGAGAGCAGCCCCGAGGAGAAGGACTTGGGGCGTGCTGGTTGATCAGAAGCTCAACATGAGTCAGCAATGTGCACTCACAGCCCAGAAAGCCAACCACATCCTGGGCAGTGTGGCCAGCAGGGCGAGGGAGGTGATCCCTTCTACTCCGCTCCTGTGAGACCCCACCTGCAGTACTGTGTTAAGCTCTGGGGCCCCCAAATGAAGGACACAGACCTGTTGGAGTGAGTCCAGAGGAGGCCACAAAGGTGGTCAGAGGGCTGGAGCACCTCTCCTGTGAAGACAGGCTGGGAGAGCTGGGAGTGTTCAGCTGAAAGAAGAAAAGGCTCCAGAGAGACTTTATAGCAGCCTCCCAGTACCTAAAAGGGTCTTATAGGAAAGCTGGAGAGGGACTTTTTCCAAGTGCAGTGATAGGACAAGGGGGGAATGGCTTTAAATTGAAAGAGGATACATTTAGAGTATATCTAAACTATATATAAGGAAGAAATTCTTCAGTGTGAGGGTGGTGAGGCACTGGCACAGGTTGCTCAGAGCAGCGGTGGATGTCCCATCCCTGGCAGTGATCAAGGCCAGGCTGGACAGGGCTTGGAGCAACCTGGTCTAGTGGCAGGTGTCCCTGCCCATGGCACGGGGGTTGGAGCTAGATGGTCTTTAAGGTCCCTTCCAACCCAAAATTCTGTGGTTCTGTGTAAAATAAATAGAAATTGAAAGGTGCCTGACACATTTCTTGTTTTTAAAAATACAGAACAGTACTTCCAATCTAAAATACTTGGATATTGCTAATCCTGTGGTTTATCCTGTGGTAGCAAGTATGACCCTTGCTAAAGAAATCAGAAAGCAGTGAACACAAGGCTATACCCCACAATGTGAGAAACTTGAAAGTGATTGTTAGAATTCTTAAGCTTCCCATCAGAATTGTGGTGCAGAATCCGTGGAGACCTTTCTGATAAGCACATTTCTCTTTGAAGTGGCTTAAGATTTTTAGAATAAATTCTTCATCTGTACACAGGTGGTCTGCTTTTCATATGAACTGCCTGCAGTTACTTTACTAAGTAAAGATTGTTTTTAATGGCAGCAGTAGAAAACTGTAGAGTGTATATGGAGTGGTGAACTGTGAAAAACATCAATTTCTTTAAATAAATAAACAATGCACTGAAATGGTATTGGTCACCACAGCTCCAGATAGGTGTTGCAGAATCAGAGCTGGAAGAGGCAGCACAGAAAGAATCAAATGTGACTGACTGAGGGGTAACAATAAGAATGAAGCTTGATATTGTTAACTTTAGAGATGATGCCAAGGAGATGTGATAACAGACTATGAAAGCTTTGAGGTTGTGGACTTCATTACCTTTGTCTGAGCTCTGTTCGCTATAACTATTTGCTTTTCTCCATTCTTCCTGTGGGCTTGCTATGAGGTGTTCTGCTCGGCCTCGGGATATACACCAAATTTAGTTACCTCTTCATGCAGGCAGTGTTCCCTATGCATGATGCTCTGTAAAAGCTCCATTTTTCTGTGGTGGGAAGTTGCTTGGGTTCCCTTTTCCTGGCTTCCTCTATTCTGGTTCTTTTTTTTCCTTTCCGTGTCAGGCTGTGGTTATTGCCATGCCCTCTCTTCCTGTGCCAGACTAGAGTGCATCTCTGTTCTCCATCCTACAATGTTTTATTCCATCAATTTCAATCCCTGTGAAAACTCCACGTCCCCAAATGAGATTTCCTTATTACTCCCTCACTTCTGTGATTTCACACATCCCTTTGCTGATAGTAGTTGGTCTTCTTTTTGTCAAGTTATCAGCCCTTATATTCTATTTAGGGGATGGGTAGAAAAGATTGATGCAGGAAAAAACCAGGGAAAATAAGATTGATGCTTAGAACATAATGCTCAGAACACAACATCCCACAGTTACTGCATTATGTTCAACCAGAAATAGCTAAATATGCTTCTAACAGTTGAACAGAGTCTTGTTAGTACAGTTAAATAATGAACTGCCAAAACCAGATTTGGGTTGCTATTCTAAACAGTAGAGAAAGGTACTGCATGAAGTACAAATACAGGAAATTGAATTCTGATGAAAGCAAGTACTTTTCCATGCATTGTGGAACTAGTGGCCAAAGGAAAGAAAGGAGATCAGCAGTTCAAAAGGATTTTAAACCTCCTTGGCTTTAATTCTGGATATTCATGCTGCTGATACCAGTGGAGAGTGGCAGCAAATTTTAGAAGATGTATTAAACTCCATGGTTTAGAGCATACAGCAACTATCGGCTGGAGGCAGGTTATTTCCTGTTAGCTGCAAATTTGGTAGGACGTAAGTATTCAGGATTGATTGGTTTCACAAACAAGCCCACTGCCTGTAAAATGTTTTGTACAAGGAGACAGTATTTTGCTGTATGAGAAGTTCTTGCTAGGTTTAGTGTAACCAAAAGTGTATGTTTTAAAGACCAGTTTAGATGTATAAATTTAGCATCACTTTAAAGCCCCAGTCATGAACTGAGCTGTGGTAGCACAGTCTGAGTGTGAGAGCTTTTATGAAAACCTCTCACTGAGAAGTGTTCTGGACATACCTAAAGAAAGCTGGTTTCACTGTTGTATTTACTGATGGGTGTACTGACGGGTTGGAGCTGAATGAGAGCCTGGATATATTTGATTTGTTCAGAAGAGGAAACAACTGTGTCATCAAAGATGTGGAATCCAGGACAGCTGATTACAGAGAGTAAAAATGTTTTATGAATCATGCAGATCAAGTTGAAGGTTTACATCAAAGTTGGTTTGTGTGGATATAGATGGGGCCGTAGTGAATATGGGTTGTTTAATGCAAGTTGAGATACCTGTTTTCTCTTGTGATACCTACCCTGGGCTGAAGTGTAAGTGAGCCTTAAATGTATTATTCCCTCCCTTTAAATTTGAATCTTTTTTAAGGACAGGTCAGAATAAACTATGCAAATCCTTTGAGGCTCAAGAGACTTTATCTCAGTGGCATCAGCAAGAGCCTGATGGCTATGAGCTGGTTTGTAGGGTTCTTCTGTGCATACTGGAATGCTGACTGGAGCCCAGCTTTGAAAGCAGGTTAAAAATGATTGCTTGGCTGTTGCCCATTTGTAATATAGTACAAATTGTGCATTGGGTAACTACCATGGGTTGAGTTGGGGTATTTTTAGGGGATCAAGATAAGCCTGTTGATGCGTACTTCGTATTTCATGGTGGGCTTAATTACTTTTGCAATGGAAATCTTTCTGGCAAACAAGATAGCAAGTTGGCATTGCAAGAGCGCTCTGACTAATTGTACTGGATCTGCTCTCCAGCTGCCCCATGCTGGCTTGAAAGGCGTTAGTAGCAAAACAGATCTGTGACCACAGAGATGACTAGCAGGCAACTAATTATTTATTATGCAGCAATAATGCTGAGTAGTGTCTGTCACAGCTTAGAGCCTGTTGTACTTAAGAGCTTTGCAAACACTGAAATAAAGTCGATTTCTGTGCCCCAAAGAGGTTTGTGATCAAAGAACTTAGTTGTGATCACTTGTAGCTTTAAACTTAAGATGCTTGTTGCTCCATTGTCCTACAGCCACAGCAGTGAACTACAGCGTTCGAGCAGAAGACATCACTGCTGCACTTGTGCATCAGCTACGTTCACTGCAGGTTTGTGAGTCAGAACTCATGAGAAGACAGTGTCAGTTTTTAGGTGTGATAGAGATGGTTTGTGATACTGATGTTGCTAATGCATTTGTTTTGAATTGAGAGCTTTTTTATATGCCCTGACCAAAAGGTGTTTGTTTTGGTTTGGTTTTCTCTATATAATCTGTAAATATCCATGAAAAGAAGGAAGGTCTGATCTGATTTTTATTAGGTGAATAATTTGAAAAAATAAAAGATCTGAGCTTAGTATGAAGACAAGATCTTCTAGTGTTTAAGAAATAGGTAAGAATTAAAATGAAATGTGAAGTGAGTTGCAATATTAAGCAGAATGGTTGCCAAATTGCTTTTGTCTTCCCTGTGCATGTTACAGAATATTACAAATACACCATGTTTATGCTGAACTTGCAGATTTAATTCCAGTTGAAAACCATGTGTATGATGCTAACACTGAGAATTTTTTAATTCTGTCTTTTGGGCTTTTTCCTATTGCCATGTTGATATATGCATGTAGCTCCCATTACTTTCACCATGCATCTTCAGCAAAATCTCTTGTAGAGGTACCCAGGGCCTAATTAGAGTTTGTATCTGTCAGTATGACAGATACAGTTTTGCTGTGGAGGTGGGCAGGAAGGGAGGTTTGGTTTTGATTTTTAAGCCAGCTGGCAATTACTTTCTAAGGCTTGTGTTAAAGCACCAGATATATTCAAAGATTATTCATAAAAGCCACCAGCAAATTGTCTGCAGGTTTCCTTTTTCATTTTCTCACCTTTCTATGCCAGTCATGGGTATGCTTTTCTTGAAAGGAGCCTGCAGAGCTCTTCTTGTCATTCTCCTGGAAGATAAATGGGAAGACAGACAATTTTGCTAGTTGTATTGTGCACAAGCATCTGTATTTAAACTTCCTTAATACAGCATTTAACTCAGTTGGACCTTAGATCAATAGTCACATAAGCACTACAGGAAACTGCTTCTGTTTGTCACCCATTTAGTCTTTATACCATCTGCAGAAGATGATGTATTTTCTCTTGCTTTCTCCTTTTTGTATTTGTGTCTTTTCTGTGGTTCAACATCTCTGATATTTTCTTCCCTTCCCTTTTTGCAGGCTGAGTGTATTACTTGCTGTGGTTTATACTGTGTTGTCTTAAGTAGAAGTTTACGCAAATGTAGTCATGTTACGTAGATGAGAATTTATTCAGAAATTTTCAGAATATTCAGAAATTTTCCACCTGTGGAAACTCGTAAGACAATTTTTAATTGGACTTAAATGCAGCAAATAAGTTTTCTCATGAAAATGGTTTGCTTTTGTTATGTAAAGTACTTTTCTTCCTCAAATATATTTCCTTTTTATACTGTTTTCTCAAAAACTACATGGCAGTTTTTGATGTTCAGGGTTAAAATGGAAAGTTGTTTCTAGCAGATTGATGTTGTGAAGTCATACACATTTTTCATTGCTATTTATTTGCTTTGGTGTCCTTAATCAAAGTAGGCCTTTTCTTTCCTATTTTATGTTTACGGGTTGTGAACTTGCCTGTGCATTCTCAGAATTAAAGATCTTACTTAGTATTATCATCATGCACACAACCACAGATTATGTGTTCTCCGTTACAAGTGTTATTACTTAAGGATAAGACAGTATTTTCATTATTATTTCCCTTAGACTTCCCCATTATTCACATACTTACCTAGGAAATATTTTCATCACTTCTCTTATCTGAGTATTTTTACTGTCCTTAATTTTTTTAAGCAGGATCTCTGTGCCAAATAAAATTTCATTGAAAATCAGCAAATTCAACAGAGAAGACCTGCGTAGTGAACATTGACTCCAGGAACTGAGTTAAATTTCTGTATGCTCAAAATATATATATAGAGGAACACTTGTAAAACTTTGAGGAAATTTTTCTTTGAGGTTTAATAACTGAAACATAACTATTGAGGGCAGTATAGCCTTTAGGTATGTTTAGAGAATCACTGATGTGGTCTTAGTTCCATCCTTGGCTTTGTCATTCTGCAGGTGCGACTGCGCAGTCTGCGTGTTGATTTTGGCAGAAACAATTTTGCAGTGTTTCCAGTGTACGCTTTTTGTAATGTAGTGTAAGTTTTCTCTTGTTGATTTAATATTAGCAAAACTATTTTAGGCTATTGACTGCTGTCTTACTATTGGCATGCGCCAACACTGTAACATATCCTTCTTAGATATTAGTAATGCTGAAACAACAGCCTGATGAAAAGAGAGAGGTCCCTACTCAGCAGGAGTAGGAACTTGCTAGTTCCTGTTGAAATGAAAAGAAAACACAAGTTCAACAAATTCTTCCCTCTCCCTGTGCAGAAGGAGTGGACTTATCAATGAAGGGTGACATACGCAGGCTGATGTACAGCCTTGTTCAACTGAAGGCTGATGCATTTCTGTCCCCCTCCCCTGGCTTTCCTTGCTAATTGACAGTGTCAAAATTCTGTTTCATGAGACAGCAATCATAGAAAAATATATTTTGGACTGTATCTCTTATCTTTCCTTCTATCTTCATATTTTTTCTCTGTCTCATTCTTTAAGTCTAGCTTGGAATATTGGAAAGAATATCATATATGCTCTCGTGACTGTTTATCCTTGCAACTGCTGTAAAGTAGCTCAAATTAGTTTTAATTGATAACACATTCCTGCAACAGGTTTTTGTTGCTGATTTTTTATTCCTACAGTTGCTGCTGCTGGATGCCCTGATAAAGGGAGAGAGGAGAGTTGGAATTTATCACTATGTTCATATCTGTGCATCAAATTAAGACCATAGTAGATTAGGTATTGTAGTGATGGTAAGCTCTGTAGATGATTGGTGGATTGGATTACACCTCTCTTCCTGCATGTGTAGTAAATGTGTATTGACAGACACCTTCTAACCAAGCTTAACTGTATTAATAGCTGGGAAAATCTAGTTTCTTTGAGTATTTTTTTATGCTGCATTCTATGACTAAAAGTGAACAGCGAACATGGTTTCTGGATTCTTCTAATAAGCCTGAGAAAGGAGTAGGGAAGGGACCTTCAACATGTCATGGTTAGCATTGTGATTCCGTACTCAGTCTAAAAAGCAGCTCTGTCTGGGATGAAAAGTCATGCAGCCGAGTAGGATTATAATTCTTAACTATGCAAACAGCAGCAGTGAAACTGGACTTGTTAACTGGCCAATCATATTTCTGGAATCACACTGGTGCGGTTAAAACTGGAGTTGCAGACAAGCTTGAATAGCTCCACACTGTTTTTTCTCCCAATCCTCCTTCTGTTTGACCTCCAGGAGACAATATAAATAAAAAGAAATGTCTCTCACATGTGCCACGCTCTTGCCTGGAAAAGGGAAGGTTCAAATTGTTATCTAAAACAAATGCCAGTGATGTGACAGCTGGTTGCTGTTTCCTTGCTGTTTGCACTGACTGTGTGGCTCGGTGTTTATGGAGAAACTGTGCTTTACCTAACTTATGTTCCCACTCTCTGTACTCAGTGGCTGGGTAGTGGGATTATCACACTGATCCTAAGTAGGAAGAACTGCAGTAATCCAGGTGGTCCCACTGTTCATGATGCAGCTCACCAAATGGGCAGCAAAATTATATATTTCTTCTCTTCTTTCCTTATAACATTCCAAAACTTGTTGCTCAATCAGTAGAAATTGTAGAAAATAATGTAGCTTTAGGTAACAGTAACTCCCCAAGATAATATGTGATTTTTGATTTGAGAAGAATTGAAGGTATCGCTTGTAAGCCAGCAGCCAGGTGGCTCAGCAGTAGCCATGCCATGTAACCATGAATGCTGGGATCAAAGGAGTGCTTTGGGATTTTTCACATAGAATCATAAAATTTTAAATTGTTTAGGCTGGAAGAGACTTTAAAGATCATTGAGTCCAACTGTTAACCTGGTGCTGCCAAGTCCACTGCTAAACCATATTCTGAAGTGTCACATCTACACCGTCTCTTAAATACCTCCAGGTATCAACTGCTTCCCCAGGCAGCCTGTTCCAATGCTTGACAACCCTTTTGGTGAAGAAAATTTTCCTCTTTGCTTATCTCACAGTTGCTGTACATAGCTGTGTCTGCAAGATTTCCAGAGTATTTTGAAATGGCCAAATCAGCTCTGCTTTGTTACTGGTAGAGTTGTATCACAGATTAGAATACCCCATAGAGAATTCAGAAAACTGGATACAGTGTTCACAAGAAGAATTTCTTGGACCAACTCCTAAATTTAGCATTGGAAGATCTAACTGACCCTGACATAACTGGTGCTGCATGGAACCGCTTTAAAGCTGAAGTAATGCCTGTTCCTAAAACAGGCCGAAGCCATATCCCTGTTTGGTTTGGGTTTTTTTGTTTGGATTTTTTTTAGTGTCCTGCCTGTTGCTTGGTGTAGCTCTTTATATACAGTGATTTATAGAGCAGTTCTTTTAAACAAGCAAATAATTTCTTTCTATCACAGACTATAAAAGCTAAATACTGTTTTGGGACTCTTACAAGAATAGGTACTACAGTCATGTCATTTGTAATGCTCCTTCATGCCATTTTGCACAGCAGTTACGAGACACCCCTGAAATTATACGACCTTTAACTATGTCACTATTGACATTACCTGCTAGAACTCTTCAGAAATAGGCATTTCTTATAATGTTTAATGAATTAATGCTAATGGTTTGTATTGTAAAATACAGTCTTTTGACTCCATAGGGACTTAATGAAAAGGATTATTAGGTTTGTTTCCTCTTTCCAGATGGAAGTGTCAGAAGATGATACTAATACGGAAGACTACCCCACTGAAATTCATGATTATCTTGCAGCATTTGAAAAATCTCTTGGTTCTGTAGATGAGATGCTGAAGACAATGATGTCAGTTTCCAGGAGTGAGCTTCTCCAAAAGGTAAATAATGTTCCCTTTGACAACCTTTTTGTTATTAATATAAGAACACTTGGGAACCCAAACTGAAATAAAAGGGTCTGTTAGGCTAGCAGCCACATGGAGAAATAAAAAATATGACGCTTCCTACCCTTGATACCTAATATTTGAAATTCTTACATTTCTAAGATATCCAGATGGTCTTACAAATGAAACAAAGCAATATATGCTCCTCCAAGCTGAAAAGTGATGATCTTACCAGTGAGTCATTTAGGTAGAGGACATTCTGGCTTATTCCTGGCCTTCCTTAAAATGCACACTGAATGCCTTTCGTAACAGAGAGGTCATTCACGTTTTTGTCCTTTTCACAACAAACTTAACAGAACACGGTATACCCAGAAGGATGTAAAGGTGGATTGACAACAGAATTGATCAGATTCTAGAAGTCTGGACTTGCAGAACCCGGTGCTTGAAAAACTGAGCTGTCTCCTCTAGCTATGTTTTAAGTGAAAGTCTGTACAATGTGGGGTTTTTTTTGGCACATAAAGACAAGCAAGGTACTGCCCGAAGACTTCATACAAGCCTCTCTATCTTTTAACATTTAAAGTCTAACATGTAATTTCTTTCTGTAGGGCAAGAAAAAGCTAGCACATGAGGGAACTTCTTTATCCTCTGAGGATTTCTAACACAAATAAATTATGAAGAAAACAGCCTTGACAACACTGTTCTTTTGACAGTATCCATGTTAGAACTAGTGAGCTGTACAATGGTGTTATCAGAGTTTCTGGAAATCCTATAGGACTAAAATAATAAATTGACTTTGACAGTCAAGGAAAAAAAACCCCTCATTACCTTTAGTCTTCTTTTGCTTTACAGCCCTAAGTATTCCAGCATGCGTTGAACACAGTCTACCATGTGTACTGTTAATGTTCATTGATTCTCTATTGCATAATTTATTCACATTTGGGCTTCAGCAACCTTAAGACTTTTTTCTTTCTTTTTTGGGGTTTTTTATTATTATTTTTTTATTCCATTGATAGCAACAACTATTTTGAATTACGTTTCTGTGGAAAAGCAGGAACTTATTTCTGACTATGGCAACTGCAGTCAAAGAGCTACGTACCAAGAGATTTTTGTGTTTTCAGCCATATGGGTCTGGCATTTAACATCAGACTGGGAAAATGACATGAATACTTGCAGAGGAAAGAACGGTTCTGTGATGGCACGGAAATAGGCATAGATACGGTCTCGGTGAACTGGTGATACAAAAATATGCTCATTTAGTGTGGATTTGTTATGGATGCATTCACAATAATAAAATGCATATTACTAAAATCTGTGCATATCTTGTTTAAAAATGTGCAAAAGTGTGTGTTTTTTTTTCATTCTAGTTAGAACCTCTTGAGCAAGCAAAGCTGGATTTGGTTTCGGTGTACACATTAAATTCAATGTTCTGGGGTAAGTATGTGGTAGGAGGAAAAAGTAGTATTTCTGATTGCCATTCGAACACCTTCTAGACAACTGCAAAAATTAAATAATCATATTTCAAATATTCAGAATATTTCTGAAATAATAATCAGAATAATCAGAAACTTGTAATTACTGTGAGGACCCAAATCATTGCCATCTGTAGAGTAAATGATGTTGAAACTCCAAAGCAAAAATAGGTATTTACAAAAGCTGACTGTGGACATGCATTAGGATGTTTCTTTCTGGTTTTTTTATATGGCAACCTTTTCCGCCCTTTGAAGGACAGAAAGTTTAACCATGATAGGTTTTTTTTTTGTTTAGCTGCAATACTTAATGATAATAGTTTGTCAGATACTTAAGAACACAGTTAACTCCAGTTCTTATTAATGGTTTTATGTGGAAAGTACAGTTTTCCTGTGTGACTGATTGATTGGGTCCTTAGTCATGATGGCCTTCAGTTTCAAAAAACCATGTATTTTTCTTGTAGTATACTTGGCTACTCAGGGAATCAATCCAAAGGAACATCCCGTGAAACAAGAACTGGTAAGATTCTAAGATTCTTACACTGCACGCAGTGCAGTATCTTACTTGCCCAGGACAGTTAATTCATTTAGAAATAAAATAATGTTTCTATCTACATTTAAAATTGGTATGTTGCCATAATAACCTGCATATGTACATGGTGCTGTATAACTATTCATATGCCCTGCTGGGCTCCTTAAATTAAAAAAGTTGCATTTGTAGTTCCAAACAGTGCTGTTTAAAGCAAAGAAAATTGTAGAGCCTGCTGAAATTAGAAAAAAACAAGAAGATGAATGATGTCATCTTATCTTTTATTTTCTCCACCTTTGTTTGAGAATTGGATTCTGAACAGAGCAGCTTTTCACTTGTATCTGTTAAATGGAAAGATGTTACATATCTGATAATAATTTATAACTTCCAGTATGGCATTTTTTTCTTATAAATACTTGGAATCATGTTAATCTCTGAGGCTGCCTTTTCTTACTTTTGTATGACTCTAAAGTATAGTGTGGTTGATTTACTAGTGAAGACGGGAAAGAGCCCCCCTCTCCTTTCCAAGTCCTCCATTAATTCATTTTCTCAGCAGTAAAGAATCCAGTTCAGCAACAAAGCTAAAAGCTTTTTTGGCACCAGTTGTATGTGTATTGTCCAGTAATTCTGCATTAGTGACATATTTACAACCTATAATAAATCTTCTAGGTTTGTCTTTATATTCCATTTAGATGCATGACTACAGTATAGAAGGCCGGCTATCTTGAAAATTCTGCTGACTTAAAAAAATCAAATAATTTAGCCTAAAGAAAAAATAGCAATCAAAACTTAGAGCTATCCACTTTAATTCCTATATAAATGAAAATATTAAATCTGGGCGATCATAAAATACTTAGCTTATAATGTAATACTTACATAACCAGTGGAACGGAAGATAGGACTGAAAAATGTGGAAAGCTAGCCTGAATAACAAGAATACTTCTATTTTTAATTTTGTGAGCTTTTCAGTAGTCTAGACTGTATCATATTAAAAATGGATCAGTTAATATTTCATGAACTTTCAGTCAGTTTCTTGTTCCTCCTACATTATATAGTGTCTGAATATTGTGTTAATTTAGCAATGCTAAATAATAAATTTTATCTCTTCTGCTATGGATATTTTTTGCTGGTATTTTACTTCACAATTGCCAGTCATTTAAACTCTGAAGAATGAGGGAATCATCATAGCCTGGATTCTTATCCAGTTCTTTTTCCTTTTACAAGTATCAAGGTGAATGAATGCACATTCCTTCCAAGAGCACTGTGATACTCTTATTCATGTTGAAAGGGAATAAAAAAAGACTTATATCACAATTGTTTTGTTTTTAGAATTGCTCTTCTTGTGTACATACAGGGAATACACAGGGCTTCAACCTGTATTAATAAAACTTACATTCAAATGATCAGAGTTCATTTCTTTTGTCACATTGACATTTGTCAGCTCCTTTTTCCCATGCTGATATATGTAGGTTTGCCATCTGTTCTCATTAGCCATCTCAGGCACCAAAGAAATATTACAGTCTATCATGTTTTCAGACCCTGTAAAGCTCTCCTCATTAAAGCTATGTTTTTGATACAGCAAGAGCGGCCAACTTTTTGTCAAATCAGTTGCTTATAATGGTCACTGAAGAACTGAAAATAAGTCCCGTACTGTAGGTCTTGTAACTTTTGTTCCAGATTCAAAGAGCTGTCAATGGCTGTGTGATAAATTGTAGGTTACGTAACATCAACATTTATTTAGTTAGCAGTATCCAAAAATGTTCTGTAAATCCACATTTATAATTCAGCTATTGAGTAGAATGCTATATATATGTGTGCATATATATATGTTACTGGTTTTTGTATTACAGTAACACCTAAAGGCCCCAGAGTTGAAGGCCATATTAGGCTAAATATGTAGACATGAAATCTATCAACCAAACTTCTGTGTATGTTACATTAATCCAAGCCATGCTTTGTTCAGAAAGAACCTTAGATACCAAATGAGTGTGGTAGGCTAAGATGGCAAGAAAGTATCCCCTTGCTTTGTGGAATGGCAGTGGAAACAGACTTTGTTATTTATGGTCATAAAGGAACTTAAGGTACAGCTGGAAATTCATCAGGCTGCCTTAAATAGGTTCCCTGATAGGCTTCCTTGACCATTTCAGGATCTTAACCATAAGGCTTCTGTGTAGTTGCATGTGTAATGCTTGGTTTTGTGTAAGATGCTTTTTGGCTTTGCTTGGACGTGCCGAAGTATTTTTTATTTGTTTGGTTGTGGTGGTTTTTGTAGACAGTAGTCAGGCAGTATAATTCATCTATAAATATGTCAAATACCTAAATATTATTTTGCCCTCTTTATGTAGGCCAAACTCTAAATTGAGTTAAGTATTTTGTTTTCTGACTTTGCTTGCAAGAACAAATCTCATCTCACTGTAAATTAGATGCAAAGTCTTCCTCTCTGTAGGACTTCATGTTCCTATGACAGTTGATGTCACCCAGATGGTAGTCACCCTAGTATGGTAGGTGCCTGTGATGGAAAACCTGTTAAAGTGGAAACCTCAAGTTTGCAAAGAGCCTGGTATATATATTTAAATGATGCTGGTTTTCTAGGTATTATAGTTATAGGAATGTACAGTGTGGAGAGCTTCTACTTACTGTTATTTTAGCAGCCATCTTGGGAGAATGGTGTGAAATATACTACTTATTTTTTCTCCCCTCCCCCCTCTTCCCGCCTTTCTTCCTAGGAGAGAATAAGAACATACATGAACAAGGTCAAAGAAATAGCAGACAAGAAAAAGGCATCCAAACTCGATAAAGGCGCTGCTTCTAGATTTGTAAGAAATGCACTCTGGGAACCAAATGCTGAAGATGAGCATACCTCCAAAACTCCTGCTACAGGAAAAAAGAGAAAGATGGACTAACTTTTTGTTTCCCCTTATATAAATCAGAGACTCCTAGAACTTACTTCAGAATGTGTTTTGCATACTGCATGCATCTTGCAGAGGTGCTTAATCTTGATTAAGTTATACTTAAGAATTTTATAGGATTGTATTTTGTCCGGAACACTTGTCACTGAGGTGATTGAATTGTATGTGTATCTAGAAGTCCCATTTGATGCAAAAAGCAACATATCAGTATTCAAATGATAATGACCTGATGTACTCTTGCTGGTAACAGACACTAGTGATGTTTTGCTCATAATGCCTAAGAATTCCTTTTTTTTTTTTTTTACACTGCTGAATGATTCTTTTTTATACGTCCTTAATCTCCTGAATATTAAAAAGTCTCAAACAATGCTATCCAGGCTGTGCTGTTTATGAAAGAGCTATGTTTACTTTCTCATTACATCATTGTGCGAAGTGCTGTATTTGTAGTTAAGGTTTATTCATTGTGTTAAACTGTTTCCTTTCCAGCTTCTGAACTTGAACATATGCCACATTCCCCTCTGTTGCCTCTGAGAAAATTAAGCTTCAAGGGCCACAAGCAAACAGCCTGAATTCCACTCTAAGCCACTGTGTCTAGTCAATGGAAAAACTAGGTATCCCCAAAGGGCAATTTGTAGGGTCCAAAAAAAGAAGCAGGCTAGGGAGGGACAGTTATTAGGAAACAGCATGTGCAGGAACTTGATTGGAATTTTGGCTGCAGTGCTTATCCCTTACTGCTGTCACTGTGTGAGAGAGAATGTGCTCTGAGGTGGTAGAAATGTGGTCATCCATTGCTATTTCTCAGATCTTCATCAGGAAGAGTATTCTCTGGTGCATTAAAAGCTGTTGTTCTGTCTTGCAGCCATTCTATTTGTTTTCAACACGTGAACCTTAGTCATTTAGGAGAAGAGGTGTGTTACTTTCTTCCAAAGAACCTCACTAGTTCATTTTTCAATATGCTACAAAGCAAAACACAATTATCTGCCCAAAAGCTATTTAACAAGTAGCAGTAACCTAATCACTTATGAAGGAAAAATAAACAATTCAGTTCACCAAAATGCAGTTTGGGTGGCAGTCTACAAAACTGGTTGGGAAATATTGTTAATATGAAAGACTAAATGATAAGAACAAATGAATCCAGTATCCTTACAGTACTGCAAGCTGAATGATGTGTAGTGGATGGTTACTGTCCTTACGGAGTTGTGCTATTATCATGCCATGCAAAATATGGACTAAATTGAATTACGTGCTAAAATGAAGGTTCTCTTGTCACTGACGATCTAAAATATATATATTTGAAAGTAAAAATTCAATACATTGACAAGCATGCGGCTTTTTGCCGGGGTAGTGTTAATTTTCTTCATGGCAGCTGGTATGGGGCTATGTCTGGGATTTGTGCTGAAAACAGCGTTGATGACACAGGAATGTTTTCATTACTGCTGAGCTGGGCTTACACAGAGTCAAGGCTTTTGCTGCTTCTCACCCCACCCCACCAGCCAGTAGGCTGGGGGTGCACAAGAAGTTGGGAGGGGATGCAGCTGGGACCGCTGACCCCAACTGACCAAAGGGATATTCCATGCCGTATGACATCATGCTCAGCATATAAAGCTGGGGGAAGAAGAAGGAAGTGGGGGACGTTCTGAGTTACAGCATTTGTTTTCCCATGTCACCATTCCATGGGATGGAGCCCTGCTTTCCTAGAGATGGCTGAACACCTGCCTGATGATGGGAGGTAGTGCGTTAATTCCTTTTTTTGCTTTGCTTGCATGTGTGGCTTTTGCTTTAACTATTAAACTGCCTTTATCTCAACCCACGAGTTTTCTCACTTTTATCCTCCCAGTTTTCTCCCTATCCCACTGGGGGTGGGGGGAGTGAGCAAGCAGCTGTGTGGTGCTTAGTTACCAAGACACAAGTTTATTAAACTGAAATAATTGTTGCATATCTCTAGAAACTTCCTCAGTGACTGGTATGTATTTACACATTTTTTGTTTATGATAAACTCTGAATCACTAATAGTTCCTTTAATCTAACAAGAGAATTTGCTTGTATATATGTTTATGTAGGTACCTAACTTTGCTGCCTCAAATCTGCAGAACTGCTTGTGCAGTCAGAAGCCTTCAAACATTTGCTAGCTGAAAACTAGAATGAGAATGCTTTATTTCTACAGGTTAATGTCATGGTTATACCAAACAAAAGAGCTGTTGGACTTGAGAGTCTTTTGTGTGCGTGTGTGTGCAATTGAAGTTACAAATCCAAAGGACCCGGAGTGTGTTCTTGGCCAAAGACAGCAATAGTTCTGTAAAGCAGTTCTTCCCCTGGTGTACTCTGTAGATCTGGACAGTTTGGAAGTATATGTGTCCTGTCTTGTACCTCTTTCAACCTGATACTGCAGATGACAGCTGTAGACTGTTATAAAAAGACTTCTGGACTTTGTGTGGACATAAGAGGTCTGCAAGTGCAAAGTGTGAATTTCAAAACGTTAATCTCAAAACCATCAGTTTAAAAAAAGAAAAAAGGCCAGGTGTCCTATGATCTACTTGGGAAGACATATGATAGGAAGCGGTCTGAAGTGGCACAAGCCAGAGCGCTTTATTCTATACTTTGAGAAGCATTGTCTTGAGGAAATTAGTAGCTCAGCTTGTATTTACACACAGTGCTGTTAATTAAAAGGGGACTGAAGGACATTTCCATTACATGATTTTTCTCTTAAGCTTCAATTATAGTTTTTGTTTTAAAAGGATCATTTCTGAAAAGGATCATAAGTCAGTGTCCAGTAAAGTACACAGGTTTCATTGGTAAATGTTTAAACAAGAATAATGCAAGGCTATTAGCTAAGACTTACTGAGGTACATGTCCATTTGGTATAATTAATTATATACAGGTTTTTGGCATTTGTAATAGGGCAGTTTAAATAGCTATAACAAATGCAACTTCATAAACTTTTTTTTTTTTTATAAGGCTTGTATCATTCAGTATGGCTGTTCACAGCCTGGATTTGTGGCTTTTCTAACACAAAAGAAAACAACTGAACAAATACCCCACAAGCTAAATAGTATCACCATGTGTTTATTCGCTAACAGCCCTATTAGAAAGAGGCTTGAAATACAAGATCATGAATGCTAAGTGTTCTATATCACCGAAGTGTTCATGGAACATCTAGACTTGAGGACAGGTATTTAATTTTACTGAGGCCTCAAATGTGAAATGACTTGACTGAATGTTGTTCATGAAAGTTCCTCCCTGGAAAAGCTATGACTATTGGAATAAAAAATAACTTTCCTGCCTCAAAATAGGAGGCTGGCAAGAAGAACATTTATTGCAGTGGCTGTGTACATATACCTGTATGAGCCATAGTTCATACAGTGGTTCTACAGGGCCTGAACAGGAAGGAAAACATCTGGGAGACTTCTAGTCCCATTGCTGTATGTGCTGAATCTGGTGCAGAAATACCAATTCTGCATTAGTTAGTTAATGCCAATGTAATGCAAAAAGTTGGTATTATAATGGTAAGTTATAGTGATTTAAAGAATTAATGAACTTAAGATAAGGACAACATGAAGGTGTGTGTGTGTGAGACATCTCCCTGCTTTGTCTTGATTTTGCTGTAAATCTGTTATGGGTTATTAATATGTTAGCCATACCAGCTAAGAAAAGCACTGGCAAAATTGCTGTTTCTGAGAATGTTTTTAACTATGAGAAATGAGAAAATTACATAATACTCTAAGTTATGGTAGAAATATACTTGTAGTTGGACTGACTAGAGCTAATCAATGATGTCAAAATTAGGGTTTATGTTAATAGTGCAAATAGTCTTTATTTTATTAAAGACTGTGCTTTGATACATACATTTAATGTGTTACCTGTTCTTGGAACTTTTCTTCCTTTCTAGTCTTTGCACCAAGAAAGTGATGAGGCTGGCAAGAGCTTGTGAAGCAGCTCTGACTAGAACTTGATATGAGGTTGCATGGGGACTTTTCCAAACTTACAAACAAAATACTTCAGAAGAGAAATGAAAACGCAACTCAAGATCTTAAGCCCCGCTAGTGTTAGTGTTAAATACATTACAATAGCAAACAGCACTTGGGAGCATCCAGGAAGCTCTGCTTGGCAAAATTTGAAGGTCATTGGGTAGTTGGGACTTGACTCATTGACTTTAAATTTAATGGGGACTTTCCACTTGGTCCTCACAGACCTTGGTCCTTGAATTAGCATAGCTTTGTTGAACTGCCACAGTTGGACAGGAAAAGTAAAATATTTGGTTATCAAATCGATGTCTCAGGTCTTTGTCATAGATGTCTGGCCACTACTCTGGGTTTTTTTTCAGTCGGTGAATTACCTTTTTCTTAGATGCATCTTTAAATGTCTAGTGAAAGAGTTGCTCCCCACACACCTATGCTTCTCAAAAAAAAAAAATACTGCAGGGAGAAAACTCCATGTCATTAACTGTCCCACCCATGCACAAAGATTTTTACAATAACAAAATGGGCATCTTTGACCTGAGAAACTAGGTCTTCTCCCAGATGTCTGAAGTCTCTGCAGATCTAGATAGATAACCTCTCTCTGACAGAGTTTACTGACTGCAAACACAGGAATCTTACTAGAACGTAAATTCCCACCCTTATAAATGCTAGCCATGAGTGGGGAAGTCAACCCATCACTGGTGCTCATGTCTACTCTGATGGTATTTTTATTGGTTGAGAACTGCATCCTCAAGAGTGAATGTTTTATTAAGTTATCCTATTTCTTCCTGGCCCTGAAAATCAATACTAGCATGAAGCTTTGTCAAAGAGTATTAATGTTGTGGTGTCATTGGAAGTCTCAAAACACAGTTATATATAAACAAAGTTATCTGGAATGGTAAAAGTCAAACAAAATTAAGTCTCTTGTAATTAAGAATTTTCTTGGGTTTAAGAGGGTAGACTGAAATCCACTGGGGCTGGGACCATTACAAATGTAAAGGTAAATCCTGGTTTCCATAGTAAATGACATACTTACGCAGGGATTGATGAAGACCTCATTTCGCAGTCCCAGAAGAAGAGACTTTGGTTACCTGGATTAAGGCTTCTATCTGCTGTTGGCCACAGGAAGGCTTTCAGGAATTGTGAACAGCAAACTCCACAATCTGTAACTGGAAACACAGGTGGAGGTACATTGGTGTAAGTGGCATAGGGTTCCTTCTGGCAAGATCTCACTGAACTTTTGACTCAATTCATGCAGATTCTCCTCTACTGCAAGCAACTCCAAAAACCCCTTACACCTAAAAATAACTCCCTTTTCTCTGTTTAACATTGCTACAAGTTGGGATATGTGCCAAGTTATGCATTAAAAAAATATGAAACAACTTGATCGGAATGTCAGTTCTTTCTTCCATCAGATATGGCTGGCTAGTAATGTATAGCTGCTTTAGAGAGTTGGAGTGTACGGAAACAATAGCAAACTATTTTTGATGTAAATCAGAAGCTGAAAAAAAATTTAGCTAAACAGTTACACAAATCAGAATATAATTGGAGAAATGATCATAAGGCTTTGTGGACATGTTCTCCTGCAAGACTAAGTCTGACAAGCTTAAAGCCAAAGAAACTTTGCAGCTTAGAGGGCCAAAATAATTGAAACATGTTGCATCCCAAATGTGGGCAGGTTATTCCTTTGTCATAAACTCAGATTTAAAGATGCCAAAACAGGGCATTACTTAAAAAGACCATATATGTTTCACAAAAGTTACTTGCCAGTGATTAAAAAAAGTGTTAGGCTACAGCAGTTTAGGGGAAGTAATACAGAAAGTAAAGAATGCAGTTTGTAATTTTAGAATCACAGGTGACACATATTAGGAAAAAATGCATTAAAGTTCTGCACTGTGACAGTGTAATTTTTATTTTTGCTAATTTGCTTTGAGTGATGCTCCTTGCAGAGAGTTCCAGGAAGTCCACATGAATGCTTTTGTTTTGTAGATGACTCTTAGCATCCTTAGCATTAGTGGTAGTTTGGTTTTTTTTTCTTTAATTTCTGCTTTCCAGTATGATGCACTTGTAATATTTTACTGATAGAACAACAGTTTGCCTTTTTGCTGACTTTTAGCCTTCCCTGTAGGAGAAGATTACACATCTATGGAATACTTAGTGCTGGTGATCTAAGAAGCAGACCTTGACCTGCTCAGTTTTCATCAGCTGCACCAAAGGGAAAAGAGCAAAAGCTTGTTTTTACTACTAAGCTGAGTGAATATGGCGTGGAAATCTTGTAATGGCAAGGTATCAATTTTGTAAAGTGATATATTTCAGAGGGGATACTAAATCTGACTCTGAATAAAAAGCTTTATAAATGGAACATTTAAGAGGCTATCTTTTACTTTTCAGTGTAGGGTTGCCGTGACATGCATCATTTCAATTTGGCAGCCCCAGCAAATGGATGGAAGCAATTCAGTATGATAATTCAGTATTGCCAAGAGGCTTCTTCTCGGTCTAGTGTGGACACATTCCATGGATGAATTTAAAGCCTATATTAAGTGAAAGGAAATGGGTCCAATTCAGCACTGTTGTTCCAGCTTTACATCAAGACAATCTTGATATCAAAGGTATTTACAGAGTATATCCAAGGAGTCCATGAACAACAAAACAGGCAGAAAAGAAACAAAACTCAGCTGTGCTTGCAAATACACTCTTCTAAAAGTAGTTAATTCTAGGGGCACATTCTTAGCTGCTGTTCACTAGCAAAGCCTGTTAAAGTAAATGAGCAGCTGCTGAGTTAAGTGAAAAGGTTGTCTGAAAAAGCAGTAGTTTCTGACACTCACATTTGATATGAATGTTCATTTTCATGAATGTGTTGTAGTCTTTGTTTCCTAGAATGTTTATTTTTTCTTGGTCATCTCTTGAGTGTTTTTTGGCCTCACAGGAACAAATTAGTAATTGTTTAAAGGCACAAAGTTACTGTCCCTGTTATTAAAAGGTGAGAAGGAGAAATGCCAAGTAACAAACACTGTCAAGTTGATAGCATAAACAATCTTTTTAATTTGTTGCCCTGGGCTGACAAATCTACTCCCTAACTCTCACACAAGACAAAACATGTTTTCTCCTGTGAAGTTTCCATGGAGAAAGAGTTTCCTCAAGGCAGTTAATCTCATGAGGTGCTGTCTGTGAATGTTCACATCACACATCCACCTGCATGGTATATTTCTCGATTGGCAGCGAGTTCTTCTCTTGGTGTGTAACAGAATACAAAGTGCATATTAGTGAAATGCTATTGTTGGACACTCTGTATAACATCACAAGCTTAATTCTGTATTGCATTAAGTCAGTTTAACTTCTGATTTTGTTAGGGCCACAGCTGTAAAAATCCAGCACAAAAGAACAAAGAATTTGGCTTTATGTAGGTATGAATGTCTTTATGTAACAAAAACAGCACTAAAAATCTAGCTGATTCAAAGTCACTGACTTCCAGTGAAATTTACTTGTTTGTTAAAGCCCACTTCCTCGATGCTCTTACAGTATTTCTTAAGCTTTGTTTACCTTTTATTATATACTGGGCTTACCACTGATATTTCCACACCAGCCTTAGCTTCTTATAGTAACGTTATGTACCCAGATGTTTATAATTTTGCCAGCTCTTAACTACTTGTATTGGACTTCTTAATGCTTGGTCTCTGCCATGGATGAATTCCCTGCCCCTTTCACTACCCCCTCTGCCCCAGAAATGGTGAGCAGTTATTCTTAGAGTTGTTGAGAACATGGTTTGCAAAGTATAGGCCACATTGGCAATGTTAGCTAATGTTAAACATTCTCACCGTGTTTTTCTAAAGGTTGTAACTCCCCTTCATTGAGGTACACGCTTGAAATGCATTGTCAGGAGATTAAAAAGAAAAATTACCCCAGTGAAAATCTATCCAGATTAAGGCTCTAGAGAAACTTCAGAGAACTGCAGGGCAGATATTGGATCTTAATTTGCTCGTGTTCCAGTTTTCCCATGCATGGTCATCAGTATTACTGAGCTCCCAGCACAGTTTTGAAGCCACAAATAGCTTAAGGAGGAATATGGGTTCTGCAATTAAAGTCTAATTTATCTCATATAATGACAGGGCTCTGTAATTTGTATTTGCAGAATAGTGGATCTAGTACAACTTTGCAACTTTTAATAGCATTGTTTTAATGTGGCTTTATATGGATTCCAGATTTTTAAAAAGTTATTTCTTAGAAAAGGATGCTCTCGTATCTGATTAATTTACATTATGATCTCACTGGAATGTAACATCATACCAGTTTAACTAAAATGGAATTAATTCACTTGTCACCTTCCAAAGAGGTAACTCCAGTGTAAGTGTAGTTCTTTTCACTCTTTAAGTATGCTGAATGTATTAGAAATCTGAAACTTAAAATTTTTGTCTCCACTCAACCATAATGAAAAGAAAGGTTGCACCTGTTATACTGGGTTTTTTTGGTTGATTTTTTTTTTTTTTTTGGAAGGGTATATGTTTTTAAGCTGTGGAGCTGCTCCAAATCTGAGCTGATAAAATGTCCATTTAATGTATTCTTTTTAATAGGCGTTCTTGGGATATGTAGAATGAAGTATCCTATTTTCTGGAAGACACTCGGATCATTAAACACTAAGAATGTGACCTCATCCCTTATATACAGAATTACACAGAATAATTTTGGTAGATAAATTCCGCCCCCCCCCCCCCTCCTGAAACCAGGACAAAC
>JAVJGJ010000059.1:87415048-87435642 GCA_035590215.1 Microhierax caerulescens
CACCCCCCCCCCCCCCCCCCCCCCCCCCCCAACGAACAGAAAAAAAGAACCCAAGCTTTCATTATCTTTAAAAATACAGAAATTTTGCACTTCTAAGACAAGTGAAACTTCGTCAGGTAGTTATAGTTTAAAATGTTGCTTTTCCTCTTCCCTTGCCTTTTAACAAGCCTATGTAGTAGACTGCGCTATGTCTGTGGCAGATTTTAGCAGCTTTTTATGAGAAATCAGTTAAATTCCCATACCTCTGCTTAGTTTCTATCCGATTTCTTGGAGAGGTTTTAAAAATGGTGTGTGAATATGCGTGTGTGTATACACATAATATAATATAATCTCTGCACAATTGGAAAGTAATAGGTTGACTTCTAAATTCAGATGAGTTTATAGACCTGTTTCTACTCTCACACCTGTTTTATACTCGTGGAAGGCTGCTAATGCTGATGGGTTTGTTTCTAATTTACAATGGTGTAAGTAAGAAGCAGATCAGGTCCTTTATTCTTCTCTCAGGATCCTGATAGATTGCAAATATTGAGTGGGAAAGGGCAGCATTTCTCAACTGTGGACTGGAGGACAGGACCCCAGCTGGTGCAATGAGCCATGCGCGTGGACTCTAAAGGCTTTGCCTTTCCTTGGGAATGAAGTGATGCAGATTTACCAGGATGGCTAAGCAGGTGTTGACTTGTCTTCCCTCCTTACTGCCTATCAGACCTAGCTGGTATGATGTGTCATGCTAGGTGTGTTGTTTGAAGTTAGCACATCTGTGCAATACACCATTCAATTTGGAGTTGCGTCCTTCCCAGTGGGAGGGAAAAGATGGTCAAGGGCTGCAGCCCTGGCCAGCAAAAGTGGATGTTCTACTAATGGAATGATTCTGGTTTTCCTCATGAGTATGGTAGCCTCAAATACCTACTTTTAAAAAGAACTTTATGTGGGAAGTTTTTTGAGGTAAGGTCTACTTTTCACAGTGTTTATTCTCTGCTTAGCATCTGGTCACCGATGACTTTCGTGCCTGTGCTTAAACCAGCAAATTAGTACATCACATGCCCAAGAAACTTCTATCTTAAGTTTTGAATCTTGCTTTCACTTATACCTCTAAATCTTGGATGGCATGACTGATTCCTGTGGATTTACACCATTAAAATAATAAGGAATTAGTAAAGACTTATTTTAAGGGCTTCCTTAGACCTCAAGTTTGATTCTAGTTTTTAATAAATCAGGGCTGGCTCTAATGAAATCACCAGTATTATATAGTTGTGAAATCCCAAGGGTGGCAATAGACCTTGTGTTCTGGTTTGCGTTCTTTGAGCAAAACTTCTGGTGATTCACCCCTCCTGCCCCAGTTTCCCCACTGAATTTAGGAGGAATGCAAAGTCAAGTATTTTAGCTTCAGTCACAGCCCATTGACACGTGCAGTTACTTGCATATTGGTCATTCCTTTTTTCTCTCCAGAATTTCATCGGTATGAGTCTCTTTGAAGATTTTGCTCCTGAATCAACCCATTGGTATAACATTACCCTGGCTGAGTCCCAAGATGAATTCCCTGTTTTTATCTCGAAGTGTGAATGCAAAATACTCAGCTCCCAGAAGAAACCCAGTAGAGAATGAATACTAGCTGCCAAAACCTTTAGGGTTGTTTTTTTTTTGTTTTTTTTTTTTTTTAAGAGGGAAACCAGATTGTGTGTATTTCTTGAAAGAAAGGTATTTTTACTCTTTCTCCCCTTAGCTTTTCTTCATAAACAAAGTGTTTATACCTGTGCTGCCTTCTGTAACGCTCCACATTGACACAGAGAGGGCATTAGTGTAACAATTAAGATAGATTCTAGTACAGGGATATAAAGTCTTCCACTAGACAGTGGTGTTTTCTAGTCCTGTTAAAAAAATCCTGTCAACATCCTTTAACTAGTTAGGTTTGTTGGCCCTGAGAAAGTTGATCCAAAATTGTATTCCTGTATTTAAGCTGTTGGTTTAATGATACCTTTCTTGGAGTAAAAATGTGCCCGTGAGCAACTTAAAAGCCATTTTTTTTTTTGTGTGTCGAAGTACTGCTTTAGTTTAAATAGAAAACTCACTTTTGCTCCAAGTGAAGTGAATTTTCTCTGGTTTTGATTGATTGCAATCTCTGTTAATTTTGGATTTGTTTTGTGATGGAAGGACTAGGATTAAAACTAGCAGAAATTGGTCTGTAGGTGCTGCAAATGCCATACTAACACTCCTTTGATCTCAAGAACCAACCAAAATTCCTAGTGACTTTGGCTTAGGTTTTGCTGTTGTAGATTTCAAAATAGCCCGATCTTTTCAATCTGGAGGTGAGTCTCTGCCTTGAATGCAGAGCTTAATTTACCTTTCTGCTCTGTAGCAGGTGCTGTTTTCATGTAGTGAAAGAAGTCATTGGACTTTTTGAGCTCAGCAGAAAGGCCCAAAACTTCAGTAAACATTGGATTGGGCCCATCATCATGAGTGATTGGACGAAAGGGGCAATTAAAAAGCAAAACTTTTGAATGAGGCAAATAGCTGAAGGGGAATAGCAGTTTACCATCTCACCAATGTTACAAAGTGAAACTGCAATGTTATCTACAGGTGCAGAGACCTAACCCTCCTAAAATCTCCAAAGTCTCCTGAAATGACAGCAAACAACCCTCCTGGGCTTGGATTCCAGCCAGTGGCAGATAAAATAGAATTGGGAAAATAAAAGTTTAACTCTTTTCACTCCATTTCCCTGAAAGGGCAGTTAAGCTCAATTCTGCCCTGTGAAGTGAAGCCCTATGGTGTCCCAGTAACATATGGTAGGCAGAGCACTTTGTCACTGTGGAGTAGGTTGGGTTTTTTTCCACAGCCCCTATGAGGCCATTGTTACTGTTTCTGTATGCTGTAGGCACACATGGAAACTTTTTAAAAATTTTATTAAATTAAATTAATTAAGGAAATATTGGCAGCAAGAGTTGAAGTGATATAATTTTGATTATAAGTTTATTATGCCTTGATGATGGATGAGTCAAGGAAACAGACATTTTTCATGACAGCACCAGGTTAACTTGCTGGTTGTAGCTAAATGTAATTTTCCAGCTGTCTTCAGTGTTTATGGTGGTAAGGCCTTTAAGTTTGAAGCTGTAAGTTCTGCTTATATCACTGCTGGCTAAAGGAGCATTATATTGAATTATGCCAGTTGGAGATGTGGACGTTCATGTGTGAGGTCATGTTGCAGATGGAACAATCTTGAATGGCACAGTTTTGTTTTTCAGCAGCATTTTACCCAAGTTTTAGCTGAAAAGCTAAAGTATTTTCAACTTTAAAACAGTACTTTAAGAAGCCTGAACCTTCTGGCTTAGAGGATGAGACGTCTTCCTACATTTATCTAGCCTACATATGTAGTGAGACCCACATAGTTATCTGAGGGGAGGATCAGAGGGAATGGGTTTAGATGATCTCCCATGTGGGGGGAAGGGAAAGGATGGTTCATGTCAGAGGTGGTTTTTTGCTGTGGCGGCCTAACTGATACTATGATTTTAGGGGAACTCTTTTAAACTTTTCTTTTGGTGATGGCTGACAAAGCAAGGCAATCCAGGCTTTAGCATTGTCCTTGTTAGTGTAGCCATAGCAAGGCTTTTACTTGTGATATGTGTCATTCATGTTGCATTTCTTAGTGTCTACGTGCTCCGTGTATGTTACAGGCTCCTCCCATTACCTGTGTACTACTTTGAAGCACTTTCTTTTTGAGGGAATAAGAGCTGTTTGGCCTTGCTTCAGCTTAGCTCAAGGATTATCAAAACATCTGTCAGGAAAAGGTGAGAGAAGATAATGCTTACATGGTGCTAGACCACCTAGAGTTGTGTTCTAGGTGCTGTGGCTTCTCGTTGTGCTGTGCTGCATGCCTAACCAGGCCTCTTGTACTGCCTGTGCATATTGTTTCATTGTCTGACTGTATATATTGTCTTAACAGCAGTCACCAGACCATCAGAGTGCTTCTCGGTAAAACTGAAAGCTGTAAAGAAGTCCTTTGTGGCCTTCTTGCCTCAGACATTTTGTTTCCATGGTTCAGTTGCATCTTACTGTGTTGGGCTCTTGGTTGTGATTTAAAAAAAATTACAATAACCTGTTTCCTTTTCTTTTGGCTTTGGTTGGTATAAGTGTGAGCATGGAAAACATTTTGCTCCCATGAGTGTCATTTTAAGGGTCTTGAGGTTTTTTTTTTCTATGCATTTTGGAGTATGAAACGTTGTACCCCACTTAAGAATAACTGATATCTGAATAGCTGCTCCTTTTACTTTGAGGAGGTTTGCTTTCTGTAGTGATGCAGGTGGGGATAGATGGTCACTAGGGCAATGTTTTGAAACAGCATATTGTGTTGCTCTAGATCTGAAGGATGGCAAGGCTTATTTGTTATGCAAATAACAGAACAGCTATCTTAAGTTTTAATTTTATTGGCTACCAAAAGTGAGCCACACACCTTACTGTCATTCACAGAAGGGATTGAATTGCTGGGTCAGGTTGTTCCAATTCATATGTCATTTTGCGTATATGTCATAAGAGAAAATTCTGCACTTGTGGTTAGACTGGAAGATTTTTATCTATCTCCTTTTTTTCCTTTTGTTTCCCTTTGTGCTTATAAACAAACACAAATGTACAATCCTGACAAGAAAGGCTAAATCTGGTTGAAGTTTTCTGGGGATGAGGATGAAGGGCAATGCTGTTCTTAACTAGTCACTAGAGATGAGGTGAAGAGATTTATTCAGGGCTTCTCAATGAATCCCTGTAAAGGTGGGACCCTACTACAGAGCAAGTAGTCACAGTTTCACCAGGACTATATTTCAGACAAAGAGTCAGTGGGCTTCTCCAGATTCAACCAGTTGCTCCTTTTCTGTAAAGACTGACCCTATTATATGGGCTCCCTTTCAGAGATAATTGCATAAAGATCACAAAAGATGTTGCAATACTAATAAGAACATTAGAAATAAAAAAGTAAAGGATTAGGCAAGACATACAAAGGAATGGAATGCATAACTGCACCTTTTCCTCAGTATTTACCCCGGAGCGTTCCCCTTGGAGATCATCCTATAATGTCAGCTTTGTTTACTCCTTGAGTAAATGTCTGGTGTCACTTTAATAAATCAGATGAACTCTGCTCAGAGATACGAAGGCTGTCATTTGGTCATTAACATTATTTACTATAGGGTATGTAGCTGAAATACAGTAGTAATAAAGGCACACACAAACTTAAACTCCTAAACAGGAAAAATTAATAGACGAAGCTGGCCATAGTATGTTTTAAGGTAAAAGGATGCTGCCGTAAATCAATCAATACCTAGATCATTGTGGGGGTGTCGATTCAGAACCTTCTGAATCTATCCAAAATAGTATAGTGTGTTCCAAGTAGATCAACACAACAGATAGGGCTAATTATTATGGGCCATCTGTACGTAACAGGCTTCTTTCAGATACTTTTTGCTGTACTGAGCACTATGAAATGTAACTTCCAGCTTACGGAGCAGTGTAGGCAGTATAAGCCTTGAGTGTAGGTTCTTTTACAATAGCAAAGCTGTGCTTTTTACCCATGAAGTTTGCTTTCCTTAGGGAATAGCAACATGATGTTGCCACATTATCACCTGAACTTCTTGATTTCTGTTCATGGGTGCTTTATATTTTGCTAAGTTCATTTGCATCTTCACGATTAAAGTCCTTCTTATAGAGATTATGTCTCCAGTTGGCTCCAGAGGTTGTAGTTAGGGAATATTAAAAATTTGTTTGTGTACTTCTTGCTTTCAAGCTGCACATAGTTTTTCAATACACTTATAAATGTTGCCAGCATGGTTCCTTGAGAAGTCAACAAACAACAACAGAGACCTGGCAGCTCTAGGGCTTTGCAGTTCATGCGGTTTAATCCTGATTGGATTCCTCTGTAGCTGGGCAAGGCTCAGAGCAAGAGGAAGGCTCTGGTATCTAAATGTGTAATGAGATGGCATAGAGGGCGAGCGCTCATTCTGAGGGAGGATCTGCAGGTGTTTTTTGATAGTGATCTGTGTAAGCTGTGATCTGATGTGCACCCCAGTATTGTTCAGAGGGGACAGTTTAACTTGTGAAGGATCACGATGTTCCTGATAAACTTATCCTGAAGAAGCTGAGTGGAGACTGATGGACTAGCGTGTGCACATTAAGACCTACACTTTGGGCTCTTCCTCTAGGCAGGCTCTGCCTCTGGCCAGATAGAAGGGGGACCTGCCTGTTTATTACAAATGTTTCTCTTCCAACACCAAGAATGCCATAGTACTTTCACCCTGTGATCCTCAGGTCCTCTGAAACAGCCTGGAGAAGTAACCATAGAGCTGGGCTGAATGCTGTCTTGCTCCCTAGATTTTTGTGAGGCCACTGTGGTGTGGTTAATGCCCTCAGGAGCTTAATTCTGCCATGGATCTGTTGCCTGCAGAACCCTGCACAGTTGTGGGATCCAGTTGCAGGCCTCAGTCTAAGCTGTATTAAGTTTCACAAGGAAGCCTTGTTGTTTAAAGTCTTGAGCTGTGGTGTAGCAAAGCTGTTAAAAATGTGCTTAGCTTTATACATGTGAGTAATCCCCACTTCTCCTTCCATGAGAGCAGAGGAGTGCTATTACTCAGGGCAACAGAAGTCAAGTGAGCAAACACTGACATGTGTTGTACAGAGCTGTTTTGTAAGCCCTTCTCTATCAGTAGCAGAGGCTAGTGTCCTAATACATCTGTAATAAGTATGATTTAAACGGTTTCATATTTGTAACTAAGCTAAGGCAGACTGGGGAGTAAAGAATCCTTCTATTAGAAAGAAAGCAGTTGAGGTGTTATATCCTATGTTCTTCTGTTGACATTTTCATGTTTGTAAAACCTCACAGTTTGATTTGTTGATCCCATGAAATCATCAAGGGAATGAAATAAAATACCTGGAAAGACTGTCTGACATGAAAGCAGATTGTGTGAAATGTACTGGACCACTCTGTTAGTCACTTGAAACAGTAAAAAATTAAATAAAGAGAGAGAAAGGGTGGTGGGGAAGCGACACAACGAGCAATGGGAAATACCATTCTAAATTTCTGTGGCCTAGGATCTCTAATGATAGGCTTTTATCCCATTACATCTAATTGACATAGAACTTTATCATTAACAAATTGAGAAGTATTTACTCCCTGAAATATTTGGGACATTATAGTGACTTTCTTTTCATGATAGGCTGTTGAAAGGACTATTATGGCCTGGCTCACATGTAACCTGGGAAAATGATCCAACAGTCTTCAAAGTTAATGAAATGTCATTTGTCATAGGCTTTGCAGGTGTGACTCTGTTTCTACATTATAATACATGATGGAAGTAAGTGGCTGGATTGCAGGCCTGTTGCCAAGCGTAATGCACATTCTGTGAGTGTCACTGGTGCAGTATTGCATAAATCTTAATAATAGCGAGAAGTCTTGAAATGCATGATCTTTCTCTTCTAAGGTCAAGCAAGACTACTCCACAACTTAATTTTAGCCTTGCTATCTCTGCAGTCAGAATGGTAACATTCAATATTTGCTTTTCAGCGTCCTCTTTTGAAGGGTTAATTTTGAAGGGCTTCATTTTTTTTTTTTCTTATTCCCCACACCCTTCCAAAAATGGAGTGAACTGGCTCTGGAAAAGGATTTCTTGAGTAAGAAATGTTTTGGTTTGCTTCCAGGCAGAGCACCATGTCAGAGCAGAAGAGGTGGCATTTATTCTAGCTGCATGACTGGGGAAGGGAAAAATTTCCAGATGGCCAACGGTAGCTGTACCAGGACTTCTGCTGGGACATTGCAAAGGTTGAGATATGAAAGCTGCTGAAGTAAATTGAATACGGTAATATGCTGTTTGCCAGAGCTGTAATTACAACAAATAGTGATATGTTTGTTTTAGGGGCCAGGTGTTTAGTTGGTGTAAATAACTGACCATAAATATCAGATGTATGCAAAAGGGGAAAAAAATATAAAATCCAATCCCCTTCAGTTTGTCTGCGTTGTGAAAGGTCTAGTCTGTTATTTCTTGAAAATTATGTTTTCACGTGGTTACTGTGTGGATTTATTACCTGCATTTGGTCTCTGTGACGGAGCAAGAAAGCAAAACAATGGAGGAGGGTAGGCCTGATACTTTGCTGTTGCTGATCTGCAGGGTTGACACCCCAGCGTGCCATTTTCTGAATTGTTTAGTCAATAATACCCAAGCCTTAAAATCTCCCAAGCTTGAAGTGCTTAACATACTTGTTTAAACATCCAGTCTCAGGTGCCTGGCACAAGCCAGTTCATAGTGAGACCCGGAAATGTTCCTTACTCTTTTTTTCTTGTTTCTGCACATTTTTGTCCCTCTCTGTATGACGTTGACTCTCACAGATATGACAGGAATAGTTCACTATCTTGCTTTAATAACCTTTTTTTAAGAAACAAGCTAAGTACAGATCTTTGTGCCCCCGCTCCCCCCCCTTTTTTTTTTTTTTTTAAATTATTTATTACAGTATTGCACAGCAGGTGAAGCTAGTCCATACTGTAGGCTCTCGTATGACTGCAAATGTATGGAAGTTTAATTTTGCTGATGGCCTAAGCACTAAGCTTTCCCCCAGTGGGAGTACACCAGTGCCCTGTTACACAAACTTTACCTTCTAAGTAACCTTGCTAAGACAAAACTACTTCCATAGCACCCTTGGTGCTAAGTACTGAAGGGCAAGGATGGATTCTTTGGAGGTGTGCTTAGCAGGATCAGGTCTTTTGTTGAAGTCTAGTTCTTACAATCTGTTACTGTTTTGGTCACATTAAAAAGCATGGGTTTTTTTGGTGATATCTTTTGTATATGTTGACTAATAAATATACCTCTTGAAGATTCTTTTCTAATTCAAGAAGACAATGGATTCTGTTGTCCTGAATTTTATTTTCCTTTAGAGGGGCTAAAAGGATTTTCTAGGGCTATGTGGATACCTTGCTTTAAGAGTCATGGAGATACACCTTGCTATGTAGCCTTGTTCTAGCTTTTGTACTCCATAAGCCTAATTCATATTTTTTAAAAGTTTAATGTTATGGTCAGATCTTAAGTGCTATGGTATATATCTTACAGGGAGACAAGTGAACAAAAATACTTTTTTGCTTTCCAGTCCTATTTGCCTCATCTTTAAGAATCTTAGGCTGGCAAGAAAATTAAAAAGTTACAAAATATGTCCCCTTTGGCCCCTCACCTTCCTCCCTCATTGGTGCTGAGATCGAATTTCAAAAGAATTCTAGAAGGATATTGAATTTCAGGTTTTGTTTTCCCATAGCAGTGATTCTGGCCAAAAAGCTTTTTAATCAAAAGGACCAACTGTAACCTTGTTAATAACTAAGAAAACAATGGCCAAAGGGAAAAGACCTGCCAAAAGCTACAAGTCATTTCTGTTGGCAGAATAATTGGTAGATCATTATTTTGGTTGAAAACAATGTGATTTGTATTTCTAATTTTGTAAAATTACTTAATTAATAACACATGGTCAGCAATGTTGATTGCAGAGTAGCTCTTGACAGAGGACACTTAAAGCAATGTTACAGGGGCAAAGGTAGGATTATGCAATAGTTCAGCAAATAACGCCATGACTGCTGCTCAACAGATGATTCTGCTTGTCTTGGAAAGGCATAAATCATTATGGTATCCTTGACATTGAAACACAAGTCATTGTTAAGAAGACAGTGGGATATATCCATGACCATGGTATCATCAGTGGATGTAAACTGGATTAATTCTTCTTGTGATGACAAGTAGATTGTTGGAGGAGAGTGTTACTACATGATTGTGCATGGGGACTTTTGGGTATTGAGAAAGTACTTGGAGGGGAACCGTATACCAAAAGAAAAGAAGTCTAGGGAATGATGCTGGTTCTGCACTAGCTGTGGTGGTGTTCGTGTGTAAATATTTAGGCTGGCTTAGGCTTTAGGATTTGTGTATCTGCATGTTTGTGGACAGGGAATGTGGACCACTGGTGGAGAAGTGTGGAGTTACAGGACTTTCCTATAAGGAGCACATGGTTCACAGGACAAAAGATCCAGATCCTTTGTTACAGTCCAAATGTGGGAGTCCTTAAAACTCTCCTTCTTGCTTCTCAGTGGATGTCTTTCTTGCATTGGTTACTGGCTGCCATAGAAATGAACTCACAGCACAGCTTTCCTCTGGTTTGTTGTTTCTTCTGTGCAACTGCCTCCATTCCTTCCTCTGAGGAAACCAGCAGACAGTGAGTGTGTGTGTGTGAAAGCGTGGGAGAGAAGCAAGCAGGATACTGCAGTTTAACTTCTGTTGAAACCGTACAACCACCAAGAAACTTGCTGCAATTATCTAGAACATTGTGGCTCTTGGGGTGCCTGTCAGTGCTTGTCTGCTGTGTTATGTACGGTACTTGATTAACTATTGTTTCACACTGATCAAGGTGGTTGTTCTCTTCATGATTCAGATCCTCTTCACAACCCCTTTTCTGTAAACCTCTTCTTTTTTCATTATACAAACGTAATTATTCCTTTTTGTAGAGTGCGTAGCCTAGCACCTATGCACATTGACTGCCAAGGCTTGAAACCATAATAAGCTGAATGCTCACCTTAGAAGCCATTATTGCAGTCATTACAACACAGTTTATTCCTCTAGAGGACATTAACATTTGAAAATGTGTCAACTAGAATATGAAATTTATCATGATCACAAACCACCTGCCAACTAATTAGAATACAACATTCTGATTTCCTGTACTCCAGTATTAATCTAATGCTTTACAGCCATTTGTATTTTAAAGTTGTTTTGGTTTCTAGTAAACTTCTTTTGAAGGCCAAAGCAGTATGTTCCGATGTAGGAGAGAGCAGGTGAAGAATGAAGACCCAAATATGGTCAAAGTGCTGCTTAGAAAGGCGCAATCAGAAATGCAAGTGATGGCAAAACTACTAGGACTGGGGCAAAAAGGAGAGGAAGAGATCCTAAAAAGTTCTTTATATAGTTAAGTAGTTTTAAAGTGTTCTCTCTCTTACTTTAACTAAAAATACAGCGGAAGATTAACTGTTCTGCAAGAATGTATGTGGGTTAAACCTAGAATGTGTTTCAGAGTATCACCTTGCTAAAAGTCTGAAAATTCATGATAACTTTTCCCATTAAGTGAGGGCTGACACCTTGAGCTGAAGTGTGATATACCAGGTTTTGGTTCTGTCTTGTTTTTTCAGGGAAAACATTTCTTGTAATATTAGTAACTCTGGTATTGGAGCAAAAAGCTTTTTCACGATTTGAATAAATGCTGTATGTGAAAATGACTAAAGCATGCAATGAAGTGTACTGGCAAAGTCAGACTCCCTGAGGATACCTTACCATGCTTTTGTTAGCACCTGAAGATCCCCTCATCGGATGACGTTGCAAATTTATGTCTTTTAGGGCGTTTCAGTTGATTAAAAAAGTGCTATGCAATGTTACAAGACTGAGAAAAAGTGTTCCTTAGTTTGAAGTTGCAATTTACAGCTCAGCTGAATTCTTTCCCCCACCTTGCAATGACCAAGCTCATCTTGCTGTATTATTTACCACACTGCTCAATTTGCCAAAGGCCTTAATATGAGAGAAAAATATGCAGAGGTATATTAATTCCTGAATGATTAATTATTTGCTGTAATTGATTTTAGCTTTGTGCTTTGTTCTTTTTATCACAGTAATTTCTAGTAAAATATAACTAATAAATATGTCCAGCACTGGGATGAAAATTAATGTTTGGGCTTGCCATCAATAGGTCTGCTGTAAGGAGTTAAAATAAGTCTTAGGCAATCAACTTAAAACTGATGCTTAAGGAGCTGAATGATCCCAGACTTTTCTGTTGACTTCTGCTCAAATCTATGGTTTTCTCCAAAACACTTTTTTAATTCTTCAGGGAGAGAGAGAGATATTGAGGGAATAATTAATGCAGACAAGAGCTGTGCAGAAGAGTTGATGGAAAGGCAGTAGCAGGAAGAAGAGGGAGATGGAAAATGATTCCTTTCTTCACTGTGTGAAAAGGCAAGACTTCAAAACATCTTCCTAGAGAAAAGGATCGTGCTTCAGAATGAAGCTTTATAAACAGGACTTTGTAATATAACCGTAATTTATAAAGGATGACTAGATGTTTTATGTGTGATACAGATGTGAGTATGTTATTAGAGGCCCCCAGTCAAATGGTTGCCCTGGTGCCATTGGAAGTGCTAGCAGCCTGCTGCAACTGCTGGCAGTGTTACGTGTGGTCCAACTGATGGCCTGCAGGCCAGCTCCAGGCTCCTGCACTGATCCATCCGGCCCACCAGCTTCTTCCCTGGAGGAGATGGGGAACAGCTGTTTTGAGCTGTGACTGCACTCTCCAGCAGCTGAGCTTGTCCTCCAACACAAAGCCAAAATGCTGCTGCTGTTGACAGGAGGTATGTGTGTTTTAGGGGGAGATGGAGTCAGTTGCTACTGAGGGGTGAATGTCCAGGGGGTTTTACCCCAAATTGCAGGCTCCATCAGGTTGCAGTCTGTGGCAATGCCTTGTTGCTGGTGTTGTGTGGATGATCTCTAGGCTGTGCTTGGCAGTCACTGATGTGGTGGGGAAGGAGAGGGCTGGCCACTGCTGGGGAGGGAAAGGCAGGATGCAGCCTATGGTGAGGAAGGGGGAATTGTAAACCCAAATCCGTCTCCCACAGCTGTTGAGGTTAGACCACCCTGCACTATCTACAATAGCAGGATTTGGTCAAGAGTATGTGTGTGCCTAGCAGGCATCCATTGGAGATGCTGTGGTGTTGCATTCTTTGAAAAAGAAATCAAGTCTGGCTGAGAGGAGCATGATGTTGTCCTTGTCCTCAGAAGAACTGTCCTGGCTGCCTCTTACAAGAGAGCAGGGCGTGTGCTACCCCCACTGGTTCTGCAGCCCTGGGCCCTCCCTTTGGAGAGCTTGTGCCCCATTGAATTCCAGCAAAAAGGCATCTGGAGAGTCTCAGGTGGGAAACCTGAAGATGTGGGTGGGCCCAGCAGGGAGATGAGACAAGGAGAGGAAATTCTTGCCCAACCTTCCTTCCAAGCTATGCAAACCAGCTGTAATCCAGCCCTGTGAAGTATGTATGAGGAAGGGCAATGATAACTAAGATCTGTTGCCATGAGGGTAAACAACATCCAGAACTCGCGACAGACTCTGAAGATCAAAGGTGTAATTTTTTTCTACCTTGCTTTGTATGTCCATGTCTGCACATACAAAGAACAGAATAGAAAATTTTTCCCTGAGCTCCACTCAGGAATATGCATCTATCAGTGCAGGCAATTTGTGCTTTGTCCAGGGATCTTACTGGCTGTCCATTTCTTCCACCCCCAGGGATGTCACAAGGCCAGCGGGGTGATGAAGCCACGCGTATAAACAAAATGTGACTTATATGTCTGCTTCAGGATATGTTTATGTTATTACCAATTGATTTTTTGTTAATTACAGCTCATTCTCTGCTCATCACCAAAGCTACCAAATTTTGCAGTGTGCCATCTATCTAGTTCTGTAGCAGGTAAGACATAATTGCTGGAGCCAACCTCTTCACAAGAACACTGAGGGCTCCATCTACCCCAGCAGTGGGGAAGGGAAGAGATCCTACTCTCAGCTGTCCTGCTGTAAGCTAGAGCTAATCCCTTGGTGAAGTTAGATTTGCAGTATAAGCTGTGCATGAGCTATGAGGATCAGATCTCCTGTGTCCTATAGGGAGACAGTTTGTGAAGGGGTTTCTGGTTTCCCTGCTTTGGAAGGGAAGAAGGAATCCTGCTGTTAATGACTGCTGTCTGAGCCCTACTAAATTAGAGCTACTTATCTAAGTACAGCAGGAAGGCTTCGTTCTTGGCTGGTGCAATAAATGGAAATGAGTGATCTAAGTTGCATATGCTTATTTGCGGGATCGCTTACCTTCATACAAAAAGCCTTCTGCTGGATCCAGAACCTTTCTTTTCCCAATATTGCTGTAAAACAGAGGTTCTGATATTCTCCTTGCCCAGTGCTGTATGCAGGCCACTAGCAAGGGGGAGTGAAGCACAATGCTAGGTGTAATTCTCACAGGTGGCCAACAATGCAGTGGTGGGGCTGAAGTCATGGAGAAAATAGCTTGCTCTATTCTTGAGGCATTTTTTTCCATGACTTGCCCAATTCTGTGAAAGCTTGGGGTTTGTAATCATAGCAGGTGATGCCTGAAGGTCACAGCATGTCAGGTAATAGCAGTGCTGTTATTTCTTGTCTGCGTTTATGCAGAGTACATTGGTCTGTAGCTACCAGATCCTATTCTCAGGAGCTAATGTAAGGCACTTCATGTACCCCATAAAACCCCTATAAACAGGTTTACAAACAAGCCCTGTAAACAAGGAGTTGGCAGAGGTCTGTGTTGATATCACTCACCACTCTGCAGCTCCACTGATGAGCTCTCCTGGCTCCATCCCAGTTGAATGAACTCAGTCAAACAGAAGAATCTCACCAAAATATCTGCAAGGGACTTCTGACATTATTCTTTCACTGCTGCTAAGTCTATTTGGGGTGTGTGGAAAATTTCTTCGGCTCAGAAGAATGGTGTAGTGTAATGTGATAACAAGCCCTGTGAAGGTTATCAGCAATATAATCAAATCTATCTGTGGGACAAAGAACCTCACTGTACAGCTAATTAAAACTTGTTTTTTCCCTGCCTGTTCCTGTTTGGTAGCCATTATTTAGAACTGAGCTGCAAGGCACTGGAGCGGAAAGTTAGCTCTCAATATTTTAAGACTAGCTCTGTTCAAAAGCTTGTATTGAAAGAAACTGCATCTTTTTTTTTTTTTTTTTTTTTTCTTGCAGGCTGCATGAATGGCAGATCATGCAGCCATTTGCAGGTAATTTCTCTCTGCCCATAAGGTCAATCATAAGACAAACATTAAAAAAAAACAACCCATCCACCAAACCAACTACACACACAAAAAACCCAACCCAAAACCAACCAACCAAAAAAAAAAAAAATCCCAACCAAAACCCTAGACATGTCCTTTTTAACTTTCTTCAAGCTGGTTGCATTATTGCAATGGAAGTATTTAACCTTTGTCTTGTCCCATAATAGAATGTGCAGCTGGATCTCAAATCAATCTCCAGCATTGTTTTCTTGTTTATTACAGTAATAATTTTTTTTCCCCTCCTCCCCTTACTGTCCATATAGCTATTTCAGAAAAGGACCATATGTAGGATAGGAAACTGATCAGTTTTGAGGCCAAACTCTGTGAATGCAATGCCTGTGATTTTGGTGCCATTATGGAACAGCATATGGAGTGTAATGTTGTTCCATGTTTGCTACAAAGAAGAGATAACACCTGTCACCAGCATGTGAGCAATCCTTCCTGGTACTGCAGTGCTGTGACTTTTGTTCCCAAAAGCAGGACTCGTATAGCTCAGTGAGGTGACAGCCAGCCACATGGTGATTGCTGGAGTAGGATTGGTCTGTGAATGGTATTAGTAATAGCACTTGTACTGTGGAAATGCCAAGGACCTCTTGCCCCGCTATGCTAGGCACTGCACGTATGTAGAGTAAGAGTCACACGACACTCCCCAAGGCGTGCAGAGGCTGACAGAATCCTGGGGAAGTGAAGGGCTCTTCAAGGTCATACAGCAGGTTAGTGGTTCAGCTGGGAGTAAAATTTGGAGGGCAAACTGTGTTGCTAAGGCAGATCCCCTGCTGCATTTCTTGAAGCTGGGATTTTTCCTCTAGACCTAGAGATGGTTTTGCTTATTAAACTGCCTGAGCAAGACAGCTTTGTTTGGGTTCCTGCTGAGTGCTTTCCCACTCCCCTGTATAAGACAGGTGTAAATCATTCTCCGTGTGTGTGGATTGCACGTGCTAATTCCTGGTTTGTACTTCAGTAATGAATTCCCAAGACCCATACTGAGTGGCTTCTCAAAGGTGATGGTACTGTTGACCCTCTCCACAGTGTAAACTCAGGGAATGGCATAGGGAATTCTTCCCTTCCCCACTGATAGGAAGGGATTGTGGGGGTACATGTGTTTTCTTTTGTCATCTGCTGTCAGTATTAGAAACATCAGTTTCTATTGGCGTGATATTTTTGACAGATAGATCCTGCATTCTTTGCCACTCCATGCTTCCTCTTCCCACTGTACAGTTTCACATCAGCAGCTGTTAATGGCACCTTTCTGTTGTCTAGTTTCTGGTGTGTTTTCAGTGACTAAGTGATCTCCGAGAGGAAGTAGCTGAGATAAGATGTTGGAATTTGAGACTTTGCTCTTGACTCAGTTAAAGCCAGACTGGTTTGACTTTGAAAATGACCACAGACTGTGCAACAGGAGTAGTGATTCTCACGTGAGGCCTGTGACTTCTGGGATGCAGCATCTCTGCCTTTTTAGGCAGACATTCAGCTCTGTTTCAGTGCCTCCAGGAGTTGGAGAAGTCATTGTGTCCCTACGTACCAGTGTCGCAACTCTAATGGATTACTTTCCCTTTTTAGAAATGGTCACCCTACATGTCTCTGAATTTGCCTGGCTTTGGCTCCTGGCCATTACATCTTGTCGTGCCTTTTCCACTAGATTAATGAGACCTTTAGTACCAGAAATACTCCCTTTGTAAGCAATGATCATATCTTATGATATGTTTAATAGAATCCAGTTCCATTTTCTTGTTGTAGTTCAGGCCCCTTGGCTTAACTCATTGTGACTTCCAGCAGTCTGCATCACCATCCCTATTTTTCAAGGTGGGAATAATGAGAATCAGAGTGTTGCCTCCCCTTTTTCCATCATGTGTTTATTCTGCAAGCTGTTTTATGCCAGGGAGGTTTCCCTTCCAATGGCTTTGCAGAGTTCCTGGCCCATGAGATCTTGACCTGGGCTGGGACTTTAATGTGGTTACTGGGATACAAATAACAAAATAAAAATAAATACATTCTAACTTAGAGCTTGCTGTGTTCCCCTCAAGTTTTCACTCTCATTCAGTTAAGAAAATAGCACATTCCCACAGTGCTGCTTAACTCAAATTAGAAAATCATAACGTAAATCATATTTGTATGAATAATTTAATTTCTAGGAAATGCATTAGGGAAACCCTTTCAGATAAAGTTCCAAATTTGCAATAGTAATGATCTGATAGGAAGAGATTGTTTGCCATGATGTAAATTATGCATTAGAGGAGCCTTTTAATATTCTTATTTAACACCTAATATTGATATATTCATTGATCTACAGAAGCTGCAGTACTGTAATAAATAAATCAATTAGCTATAATTAAAATTGAATATTGTGTACAAGCTCTAGAATTTGCGACAATATGTGTCTGTGTATGTATTATTATTTTTTAATATATATATGTATCTCCTTCAGTTTCCTTGTGTCTCCACTCTGCAGTGACTAATGCTATTTTAGAACAAAATAAACTTTTCTGGGCATAGAGGTTTCAGTAGACAGGAGTTATTTGACTATTAGCCTGTGTGAGCTGTGGTTGAGGCATAGCTTCCATTAGCTCTTATTAAATTAAGTCTGCTTTTGGTTTGGCCAAGCATATACATGGAAGGGCCTGGGAGGAAGGGCATCCTTCACACCTTTCACATTCTCTGGCTAAATGAAAACTGTTTGGTCAGGACTGAAAAAGTTGCTGGTGGTGTCATATGAGATACAGGCAGCTGGATTTTCATCAGTGTTCAATAGGCAGCAATTCCAATGGAACTGTTGGTTCTATACATTTTCTGTGTGTCATTTGCAGGAGTGTTTTTTCAAGCAGGCAAAGGCCAAGGACTTTCTAGCTCAAAAAGCCATTATCAGCTAGAATAGTTGGGTGCTGAATGTTGTGGAGGTTTTGCACTTTTCCTGAGGTACCTAAATAGGAGCCGTTCTCCAGAAAATACTGTCCTGCTTCCTTTTCTGTTGGAGATGTACAGGTGGCAGGTCAAAAAGGGTAAAATCCTTCCTAAGGGTTTGAAACAATTGCAAAGGGACTCTCACTGCTTCAGCTTCCTCAGAATCACAGTAGTAATGTCTACTGCAGAGGCACGGCATGATGCTGGGCTGTTGTACTGGAAACACCGAGGAAAAGCAGGACACCCTGCAGCATGCGCTGCAGGCCCTTGCATAAAGAGTCCTGGTACACCCCCATTCTCTGTGGGTCTGGCAGTGAGGGAGCAGGGCCCATGACTTTCCAGAGTGTTATGTGCCAGTGAATTTAGCAAATCGATGCAGGGCAGAGTTGCTGCTTTTGTTTGGCTTTTCCTAGAGTACAAGGAAGCCCCAGTGAATGTTCCCCTCTCATGGGGAGTGTCAGTGCATTAAGAGTTGTTTTGTACTTCCAGAGGAAGGTGAGGGTTTTGTTCCTTTGAATCTTGACCCTTATTAATTTACAGACTGGAGTGTGATATTCCTGCCCTTCTGGAATAGCACCGTACGAAGAGAAAACATACGAGTACCAATACCTTGCTTTCTTGCAGCCCACACAATGTATCAGAGAGGGTTTCCAGAAGCACACTCTTCCTTGACAACACAGGTGCTTTTCCTCCTTTGTTACTGTAATGATGTGCTTATAGTAGTACTGGTGTTAACTTCTGTAGCAATTTTCTGTTCTTCATTGTCTCTGTAGACCTGGAGTGTTTGTAGGTAATTTTCCTTACTTATAAACGTCTGTATTTGAGGTTCTTCAGCATATAGAATCCTTTCCAGATAAGTCATTGGACTATGGTAAGTATTCTGAAATGTGGCAAAATGATCATGACAAAGATCTGCCACTTTGTCTTTTGCTCGGTTTGTATCAGGAACACCCAGAATGCTTGTGAAACTGCTTCCTCACCAGTTCCTGTCTAGCAGAAAGCTTTTCTACCCCCACCCTCCCACCCCCAATCACTGTTCAGCTAAAGCAATAGATAGGTCCGGTCATACTGAAGTAGAATTATCTATATGCTGTATATGTATGTGTCTCTACAGAGAGATAACACTTTATAAAAACTTCTGTATAAACATTCATTCAAAAAGAAAACTTTGCAGTGAAATGTCAGTTAGACCAGATAAAGTTTCTTATAAAGCAGGATTATGTGTTTGACCCATTTGTGGGTAGGAAATATGAAGAACTGTAGATTTTCTGGAGATGTTTTCAGCTAAACAAAGTTTAAATGGTTTGAGGTCATTAAAGCAGTTTAAGTAATTGAGTCCCAGCTCCACAGGAGAAGTAAGCAATGTGCAGCTCAGTGGCTGGTGGATGAATGTATGCTGATCAGTGCTTGTGTCTGTCCCGCTGGTTGGGTTGTGTTCTACGGAACTATGTGTGTGTGCGTACAGCAAATGCATTCCAGGTTGCCCAGATCTCTTGAGCAGTCTTGGTATCACTGTAGCAATGGGGCCACCTTGCGTGGCTTTGTGCCGTCTTGATGTTTGATGCCAAAACTATATGCAGCATTCTTTGCCCACCCCAGCATTTAGCAGAACTGTAGTTGTCCATCCCCAGCATCACATAACTTTTGATAAACCCTCAACTGTGTTGCCTGCCACTTCAGATTTTTTTTTTTTTCTCTTTTCCATTGGCCTGTTGCACATGGGGGAAAATCAGATAAGGTTCAGATAATTTCAAGTTTGTGGGCAGGAGAAATTTGCTATAGGTGAAATTGGGTTTAATGCTGTGTGGATGAGAGTATAAGAAGGAAATATTTTGCTGGCTTCTTGTGTTTTGAACTGGAAAATCAGAGCATTAATTGTAGGACTCTCTGAACATCGTTCCTCTCACAGCTCCCTCAGTACATCCCAGGGATGTGTGGCAGACTTGCCTGCATTCTGCTCTATAATGACTCATGGCAAAGGTTCAATCTTTGCTTTTGGTTCTTGGTTTAAGTATAGTATTTATGGCTGAGTTTGCTTGTAAAAAGAGCTATGCCTTTAAAGGTTGTTTGAGGGACTTTTTATTTTTAAAGCAGAGATATTACAAGAGTATTTTGGAGAGTTTCAGAGTGCTCTTTGAAACTGGGTTGATTGTAAAGCAAACAATACATGAGTTTGGAGCCAAGTGATACTTTCCAGTTTTTATCTGTATTGAGACCAATGAGCTACCTCAGTGAAATTAAATACAGAACTCCTTCTTGACCCAACTTCTGATATAAAGGAATCTGATTTAAAAACAAGTAAAGCAAAATCAGAAAGAAAAAGAGGCCTTTGTCATAGCATTTGTCCAGAGCTCAGGTCCACTTGGGATATTACTTAACCTCTAAGCTGGAATATTTGGTCACAAGTAGAGAGTTTAGGTGGAATTTCCTTTCATTTGTCATTTTGTGTTAGTCATTCATGTTGTTTAGAGGTTGCACAGAGTATTGTATCATCCCTAGGGTCCTGTTTTATGAGTTCACTAAAATTAAACTTGGGGAGTTTTCCGGCCAAGAACTAGAGCTGAAAGCCAGGGTCCCTTGAAGGAACATGATAACAAATAGGGAAGGATAACCTTTCATCTGCAGCTTACATTTCTAGTCCATGTGATTTTTCAATTTGTATTGTATTTCTTTCCTCTAACTTTCCTCCTTCCGCCTCATACACTCTCATGAGCCCTGGTTTGAAGTCATCCATATGAACTGTAGACCACAGCTGCCCTTTCAGATGCACCATGCTTGTGGTTCAGAATTGGGGGGGGGGGCGGGGGGCGCGGTGGGGGA